>VUQG01044612.1:58576-69102 GCA_015106755.1 Etia nguti
TACAAGATGTGTTAAAAAAAAAAAACCAAAAAAAAAAAAAAACCACACATATGCGCCGGTTTGATTAGATTATGGGGAAAGCCTCTCATCAAACATGAGCAGCAATACTTAAAACCTTGGCTAAATGGTGAAAGAGTTGAATTCAAATTAAATTAAGTGACATTCACTGTGGGTGGGAGTATGCTTTTGAGTAAAGAGTAGTTCAGTCTGTTAAAGAAACACGCTTTATTTCAAGTTTAAAGAAATGACAGTGAGAGAGAGTTGGAAATGATACAAGTGGACAGAAAATGACTTCAAACTTGTATTAAAAACCGAACGACAGTAGTAATGTGATCGTTAATATAAAAGGCACCATAAAAACAAAGCCCAAAGTGCTTTCTCTAAAAGCTCACTTTAAAATGCCACAAACAGCTTACAGTTTTATTATGCATGAACACGTCTGAATATTTAGTAAAAGCGTCGATGCGAGCAAGAATAGACCGAATGTTTTGGACAAAACAAGCCGTGAAGAACAGAAGGAAAAAAAAAAAGAAAAAGGCTGTAACAAAAACAATAAATCTCCCTGAGGCCAAGGTGTAGGAGATGCACATCCTTCCAAACATATCGTGCTTCAAAGGCTTTTAGGACAGTACTTTCTCTCAAACTGAGCCACGTTAAACTTCCGAAGGCAGCCTTTGTAGTTCATGTAGCGGATCTTTCCAAATACGTCTCTCTCCGCCCAGCCCTGGTCGTGGATGCCGCAAATGGACCACATACAACCTACGAGACCAAAACGCAGCAGGGCGTGTGAGAGTGTGGGAGAAAACGAATGCATATTTGATCAAATAAGTCAAATTAAATCTGTTATTACCGACAAAGCCGTTAGGGTCTTGACCATCCAGCTCGTAGCGATCGTTTAGGTACAGAGCGATGGAGAGCGCCTCCTCTGGTGAAGAAGTCCACTCTAGGATCTTTTTAGCCCAGTACATCCTCAAGAAACCATGCATCTTCCCCTCTGTAATCATCTGGTACTAAAATGGGGGAGATGCGGCAGTTAGAAAAAGCACAACATGGACCGATTGTGTTCAATCACTTCATTTTAGACTGAATGTTATACCTGAGCTGCGTTCCACAGCTTGTCATGAGTCTTTGCCTTCTCCAGCTGCTCACGCGTGTAGAGATACGGCCTCTTGTCTTTGGCATGATCCTTTAAGGTCTTCTGAGCCCACTCATATGCACCTATGAGACACAGACACAAATATATTAAAAAAAATTTAAAAAAACAACTTATGAAGCTGAACAACTTCCATTCAATCCACTAAATTAGCTTGTGATTCATCCGACTGACGTCACAGCAGTCGACAGGATGCGATTTTAATGAGATCTCCACTGACCCTCCACGCTGTCGTACTTCTTGTTGTAGAAACAGAAGTTGTCAGTCAGCTCCCGACGCACCACCAGCTCTTCGATGAAGGCCGGTACGGACTGACTTGCGTTCTTCCCGTTGCGCTGAACCTGCCAAGCCACACGCTGGGCTGAAATCTGGCCTAAAAGGACCAGGAAGACAAAAAGGCAGATATGGAGACGAGAGGCAATTAAAATGTCTTTCCCGGTTCAGAGAATGTGCGGGAATCTTTTAGAGCTAAACTGTTCTGTGATGTGGTGCCACGGTTGCTCTCTTTGAACTTGTAAAGATGTTCGGTGTCTGCGGAGCCGTAAAGGAACGGCATTAATATTCAAAACACAGGCGTGCTGATGCCTTCTGGATGTCCGAGATAACGGGACCAATAAAAGTTGTGCTGTCTTAAGCAATGAACTCAAGGGGGAGGTCATATGGGAAGTGTGTAGGACACTTTTATCATTTAGGGACATAATTTGGGGGATTTTAAACCATCTATAAAAGCAACACTCTGAACTCACCCACATTATCAAAAGTCTCAAGATCTACAAAGAATGCAGTCAAGTTTTTCTTGAAGAGGATTACAGCAGTCATTGTGTGATGAACAGAACACCAAGATGCTATTAAGGATTCTACTCCAGAAGTAGAGTACTGTACAAAAGTCTTAAGCTACCTCTCATGTATTCATATTTTCCTGCCAAGTAGCCGGACTTTCTTGTTATTTTTAAAGTGGTCCTGTGCAAAAGTTCTCCAAGTTTTCTGAAGTTCTTTCAAAGTTTTTCTTTTATTTTACTCATTTTGAGTCCTGAGGACTGCTTTGTTAAGCCACTTAACAATCTTGTGCAGTGTGTCCTTAAGAAATTATGAGGAAACGGGACAAGCGCGGGACAAAAGAAGAATTGGCAGGACTAATAAACTATCTACAGCTTATGAATAGTATCAGAGTCGTGTCCTTAAGAAAGCTCCTTCAATTTAGAGTTTTTCACAGAATACTGACCAAAGCGGAGCCAGGGGGAAAGCTGGCTCAGGGCGGGAGCGTTCGGGTCGTTGCGTTGGCTGCCAAACAGTTTAAGTCGTACATCAATGAAGGACTCCAGCATGTCCATCCCTGCTTTGGTGCCCGGCTTGGCCCATTCTGGCTCTTTTACAGTTCTGTCAACATCCAGGGAGGCTAGGGTTTTGTCCCAGTCTACTCCCTGTGAGGTAAAGAAGCGAGAAAGGAGAAAAGCTCAGCAGAGGTCACAGCTGAGAGTGATGAGTTAAAATATATACTGTGGTGCTACAGAGATCTGACAACTTCAAAAGCAAAGGAGAAAGTTTTTTTATGCAGCTCAAAATATCAAGTGGGGGCGGAGGGGGGTCAAACCGTGTGTAGCATATCAACCTCAACCCTGGAGCACAAGCACATACCCCTGCAGCTTTAATAACTAGTACAAGGGGAAAAGAGATTTTTAACTTTTGGACAGTTAAAAAAAAAATTCCAGTTTATACTGAGTCATCAATAAATAATGTGTGGAAGCGAGGATAGAGTTGAAGGGTAAAAGTATGTGCTTTCTGGCAGCAGCTCGACTTCCAGGCTCCCCGTCGATGAGCTCCCTGACAGCTTACTTGCCTCGCAATTGATTTTAGAACAACAACCCCAAAGCAATGAATAATTTCATGACCTCCAGAAGATAAATTGTAATTGTTTCTCAACTGATCCAAGAGTCTTTGAACTCGCTATAAATTATAAATACGGCCTCTTTTATTCTCAGTACATTCAACATTTATTCAACTTCACCGTTTCTCGAGCACTTACTTTGGCGGTTCTCGTAGCAGCGTGGGGGTGTGCGTCTACCAGGGGAAAATCAGTGAGGAACTCTGATAACAGATTGGTAATTTTTCCTCTGATCGTCCGAGCGGAGTACTCGAGTTTAGGTGAAGCTACCCAGCAGGGAACAATATTGTGGGCATCAACCTATAAAAGGAGAATAGAGTGTTCAAGAAATAATGATTGGAAAAACAAAGTCAATACGCATGAAATGAGAATGAGGTCTGCAGCATCAGTTTTCATACCTATTACTTTGGAATCAGGGGAACAAATAAAGAGAGAAAACAGCCTGGGGACAGACAATAACCAGAATACAGAGCTTCTTATCAGCACACACCTCCTGCAAATTAGATGTCGGAAAGTGAGGTTTTTGTTTTTTTCTCCATACCTGTATGAAGGGAATGTCTTTGGGAAGTTTCTTTTTGACGTCCTCCAACCACTGCAGCGGCTCTCTGATAGGAGAGAAGTCTGTCACCACGGCCCCAAAGCTGTGGTCAGACACAAAGCCGGGGAGAACTTTCCCCGGAGCGCCGTGCAGCAAGTGGAACTGGATGTTTAACTGTTCACATTCCTGTTATTTGGGCAGAAGAGCAAGAGTGAGGCTCACAGGCTGGGCTGTTAGTTCAGGTTCACTGATGATGTCCCATCGCATAATATCTGTAACTACAACTACACTCAAACAAGAGTGATTCCTCTGGTCCGGTGTAGTACTGCACGACTAATGTATGAAATATTTCTCATATTATTCAATTGATACAAGTTTCTATCACAACGTCCCTTTTATTAGGCTCTGTTTATAAAACAATGCATTTAAAATTACACATGTAAAACAAGAAGCACTCAGAGAGCTCACCCTCTGTGCAGTATATACTTTTAAGGGAATAGTGTTATATTTACTATATGTTCATTTTGAAGTTTGTACCTTTGCAACTTCTTCCAGCCCCTTCAGCATGAAGCTGTAATGTCTCAGAGTAGACAGCTCTGATTTGGGCACTACCAAACAGAAACAGACATGCAGAGGGAGGTTCTCCTCCACGGCGAGCCGCTGGGCATGGATCAGTGCCCAGTTATCTAAACACACAGAGGGAATGCGCACATACGTCATGAGAAGAGACAGTGAGAAAATGCAAACCAAACAGAGGCTGCGCCATTGCTGTACTGCTGGCTCTGCTTTGATGGGTTACCTTGTACTCTCTGATCTCTTAACATCCAGTAGAGGACACCCTCTGAACCCTGCTTTATCTTTTCAGTATCAGATAGAAAACGCAGGCGCTTTTTGTTGAACTTCATGTCTTTCTTCTCTGATCTCTGCTGCTGAACAAGACTCTGCAGCCAGGCCCCAACTTTCTCCTTCTTCTCCTCCTTGGCGGGAGCCAGCTTCTGCTGCTTGGCACGGTGCTCCTCGCCAGCAGCTGCATAAGATGCCTTGCGTTTCTTGCCTGACATGGTGGGCTGGCAGCTGAAGAAACAGGTCAGGAAGAAGAGAATGGGGCTGCTGGGCCTCTGATGATGGTGAGGGAGAAGCTTTAAGAAGCGCCCTGGTGCAGAGAAAGGTGATGTGCTGCAAGAAATCGTATAGAAATAGTGAAGCTCAAAATTCAGATTTTTTGCAGACGTGAGCAAAACAGTTACAGACTGAAAAACTTCATATGAACAAAGCGACACTGCAAACTACAAGAACTGAGTCAACGGGGAAGCTCAAAAAACGTGTTTATGGTGATTCCTCCTACAGAAACATACCTCCTCCAAACACAGTGCGGCATACAGGGTGGGAAGCTTCAAATGATGCAGGCTCGGCTCGAGTGGAGAACAAAACGTGAAATTAAACGAATAAACAACAGACTGAGTAGCCGTCGTGGCAGCAGCAGCCGGGCGTCTGAAACCCGTGGCGTTTTCCCTTACACAACCACTTACATGAGCGCGCTAGTTCGGGTTTTGTAACGCTGTGTTTTCGTTGAATTGAAATACACTTCCCACAGTGCATATCTGTGACGTCTTCACGGGGCATGCGCAGCAGGGGAGGTTCGTGTCTGTTCTAGCGTATACAGGAAAGGAGCGGATAGCTAGCACGGCTGCTAACTACATTTCTGTGTCCACTTCGGTTGTTCGCTGTGGTTTGAAGTATGAACATGGGCGATTTCACAGCCGACCGAGGGAAAAGGACACCTGTTCCGGATAAAGTCGACATGTCCTTGGGTAAGGCCCTCACACAGCTATTAGCAACGTTACTAAAATAGACTACAAGCTAATAATACTAGCACCTAACTACTGGGAGGTCGCCAGTAGCTAGCTAGGCTAGATAGACAGCACTTGTCAGAGGGCTCGCTGTTGTTGATCACTGCTCGTGTGATGATTTTAACAGATGACATTATTCGGCTGAACAAAAAAGAGCAACAATTAAGAAGGAGACAGGCCAATGTGAACCGCCGACCAGTGAAGAAGAAAGGTGGCTTAATCCAAGGAAAGGGAGTTTCACAGAGGACTGCAGGACCAGCCCAGAGAGGTGTGTTCGCTTACGTTTTCTCAGTTATTATTAGCTTCATAGGTATGCTTCTCTTTCCCCCCCGTTGAAGCAAGTGTGCTTATCTAATGTCGCGATTCCAATACTTACCAGGAGGTGGCATTCCCCGAGGAGGAGGTCCCAAATTGAGGAACAGAAAGGTCCCACCGATAGTGGCTCGGAGACGGGGTCAGGGGGTCATCACGGGACTGGCAGCCAGGAGACCAGCGGCTCTGCTGAAGCGAGCAGGCACACTGAACAGAGCAGCATTCAACCAGGTACTGAAGGAGACATGAACTATAGTCCATAATACTGCCCTGACATCTTAACTGGCAACCCCTGGTATGGAAGCACAGACCGTGTTATGGTTTCATTAAAGCGTGGGAATCACTCCAGCTTTTGAAGCCTTATTAGGGGGCAAAACACTGAGAAACCAGACCTGGAACACAGACAGCTTTAATGGAGCCATGCTGGAAAATGACGCTACACCTTCATAAAGCAATGTTGGAATACTTCATAAACTTAAGTTCTGCTAGTATTAGTTATAAATCATATTCAAAGTACTTCTAAAGAGGACAAAAATATATAAATCTCTTAATATTTGTTTCCATTTACTATGTTTTCCTAAAGTCAGTCTAGCTTGTTGACTGTACCAGCAGACCCACTGTAGAGAAGTGATGTGCGTCACTTTCATCACAACCAGAGGTAGCTATTTTTCTTCATCTTGTCGCCTGGCAACAGACATCAGCATCAGTGCGAGTTAGCTGCGTCCCCTGTGGTTGTTCGACCTGTTTAAATGCTGTTCCAGAGTGTTTCTCAGGGGGGATATTGTGCTCAGGAGGTAGCACACTTTGAAAGTTCAGGAATGTTTTAGTTCATTTTAGTTATTTCACATAAAGGCTGCAGCGATTGGTAGAAATCATTTTGCCTGTTTTAAGGTATATAGAAGTCAGGGAAGTTCCTGCGTTAGCATCGCTTTACAATATGCACACATGCTTGCAAGTCATCCTAAGTAGCTTTAAATTTTTGCTAAGTACTACTACTTTCTACCACAACCTCCATGAAATCAGGAAGCGATGTGGTCCCTTGCACCCTTCCTGATTTCTTTTTTCCCCATGTTTGTTACACTTAAATTAGATAATCAAACAGATTTTAATATTTGACAGAGAATAACCTGAGTGAATACAAGATGCAGTTTTAAAGAAATGAATATTTCATTTATTAAGGGAAAAAACCTAGCTGGACCTGTGTGGGGAAAAAAGTAATAGGCCCTTAAATCCAATAATTGGTTGTGCCACCCTTGGGAGAAAAAACTGCGATCAAGTGTTTGTGATCACTGGTAATGAGTCTTTCACATCGCTGTGGCTCTTTGCAGGTTTTTTATTTTTTTTTAAATTCAACCATGTTGGAGGGTCTTTGAGCCGGAACAGCCCATTTAAGATCATGCCAAAGCATCTCAGTCTGATATCAGTCCAGACTTTGAATAGCCCACTCCACTCAGGACCATTCAGAGGTGGAACTTTCTTTCCGATCACTGTCCTGCTGCAGAATCTAAGTCAGGGGTGGGCAACTCCAGGCCTCGAGGGCCGGTGTCCTGCAGGTGTCCTGCAGGTTTTAGATGTGTCCTTGATCCATCACAGCTGATTCAAATGGCTAAATTACCTCCTCAACATGTCTTGAGGTTCTCCAGAGGCCTGGTAATGAACTAATCATTTGATTCAGGTGTGTTGACCCAGGGTGAGATCTAAAACCTGCAGGACACCCGCACTTGAGGCCTGGAGTTGGACACCCCTGACCTAAGTGAAAGCAGAATTCATGGTTCCATCAGTTACATTAAGTCTTCCAGGCACTGAAGCAGCAAAGCAGTCCCAGACCATCACACTACCACCACCATGTCTGGCTGTTAGTATAATGTTCTTAATGAAATACTGTGTTAGTTTTTTAGACTAAAACCTTCCACATGATATTTTGATCCCTAAAAGTCCATTACTTTTTCACACAGGGGCAGGAAGGTTTGGATAGCTTTTCCCCTTAATAAAAACGTATATCCAGGATAGTGTCGTCTTCTGAAGTGAAAAAGCAGTCCCATTATTTTAGCTAACCTTTTTCACCTGATGTTACACATAATCGTTAAATAACAGCTAGTGTCTCGCTGTAAATAATTCTTCCTTTGAGTAAGTCTGCTATAAAGTTCATGCCCTTCATGTCTCTCTCCAGAAAACAAGGCAGAAAACAAGGCCCTTCTTTCAGCGCACTGAAGCCCAGTACAGGAAGCCAGAGGTACAGAGGCGGCTGTACAGGCAGCCAGATCAACAGAGAGGCCCGAACGCCCCATCAGTCAGGAGGCCTTTTCAGCTGCGGCGAAGGTGAGAATGTTTCCTTTTTATCACTCATTATGTTAAGTTTGATTTCAGCTCTAGAGGAGGAGAGACCAATGTTATTCAGCTTTGATTCACCTACATAGTTTACACAGCTAGATTTTTTTAAAATTTTATTTGTGCTCTGTTCATGCAGACCACTGCCGCCTGTCCAGCAGACTCAGAGGGAAGCACGACAGGCCACGTTTCTTTTTCGCAGGGGACTCAAGGTACCTGAGAGGTTACGTAGTGCGTTTGTTGTTTAAATCAAACCAGCAGTGAAGCTGGTTTTCGTGGACTCTTCTCATTCTGTTGTGCTTCATGTTCGTTAACAGGTACAAGCCCAAGTGCAGAAGCCAAATCCCCGCACGCCTCCAGTCAGAACACGCCAGTGAGTATACTTTTAGCTGCGCATCAGCCTAATGACCTGCGTTGTATGTTCATATGTGAGGAAGAGGAACTCGCACTGAGGATGTGAATCATTTGGAAGGGAAAGGGCACCATTGTTGTCCGTTTTTGGGGGTCTGTGTCTGTTTGTGTAACATGAGGCACCTTTTGTGTTTGTCCAACAGGTGGCGCACATCGACAGCCAGCAGTGGAATCCTGACTGTTTCAATAGACAACCCCACAGCCAGGACGCAGCCTGAGTAAGTACTCAGCATGATCTCTGCAGTACACACTGATTTTAGACCTCGCTGTGAATGAAATGAGGGTTTTTCGCTCGATGTGGAAAAACGTCAGATGATCCAAAACGCTGCAGCAAGAGTGCTAATGGGGAATAGCTTCGCTCTATTGGCTCCCGGTTTAATCTAGGACTGAGTTTTAAAATCCTTCCCTTCAGGCTTGCTCGTGGTTTTCCAAAAGTAGAATAGGAGGCAGAGCCTTCAGCTATCACCTCTGCTGTGGAACCAGCTCCCAGTTTGGATTTGGGAGCCAGACAATACTTTAAGGCTTAAAGCTTATAGGGCTGGATCAGATACCTGTGGGTGACTTTCCATGATGCACTGAGCGTTTCTCCTCCACTCCACCTCTTTTCACTTCCTACATGTCTCTATGCCATTATTAAAAGTCAAATGTCACCCACTCTCCTGTAGTATCTGTTTTGCCCTGTTTGTTTGTGTCTTTCCCCTTGCTGAAGATGTCCTCCTGTTGACAGAAAGTAGTTCTCCCTTTTGTCTGACTGTCTTCTCTGTGTCTTGTACTTAGGCCCCCAACAGCTTGGACCCTGCATCCCCCTGCTGCCAGTGTTGCCCCCGTGAAGATGGAAACGGTGGAGAAGAAGATACCAAAAGGAGTGCCTCTGCAGTTTGACATCAACAGTGTTGGGAAACCGGTGAGAATGTGCTTGAGTTCCGCTTAATCCACAGATGTAGGACAGTTTTCATTCCAGCTGTAGTGTTGTAACATCGGACCTTTCTCCCCACAGCAAACGTCGATGACTCTAAACGAACGATTCCGCATCCTAAAAGACCGACGCGCCGCCACAGCTCAGAGCAGTAAAGGCAGCAGATTCGTCACCGTTGGTTAGCTGACGAGAAAGAAGACACGGGTGATACTCGGACGCTCCTCTGTCCTGCTCACACTCACGCGGCGAACCCCACCTCTCTGCTGGAGGGGACAGTGCAGACCCCGGTGCCTCGCTCTGCTAATTGGAGGGAAGGCAATAAACCACAGGACAAACAAGTACGATGTGCACAACTGTGAGGACTTGAGTGCAAGCGTTTATGAAAGAGTTTGTTTTGAAATAAGTCCCCAATCATTGTTCATATCATTGCCCTCAGCTGTTTGTATTGTGGATGTTCTGTACTGGAAACGATTGAGCCCTCCCCCCGGCTTCAGAGTATTTCTTTTCAGAAGGGACCTCTATGCATTTGCTAGAATGGCACGTATGTTCTCTTCACCTTTTTTGACATTTTTGAGAGTTGTTTTGTAATGTTTCTTTAAATAAATGGTTTTCTCTTTAAAGACTGTTAGAGCTTCTGATTGGTGGGTAGCACACTAATGCCCGACAAGACTCCCTTATATCATTGTGTTGGTGTTCTTGCTTCAAAAATCATAAATACTGTTGCTCTATGACAGGGGTCTCAAACTCATATGAGCTGCGGGCCACTTCTGGCACCGTCATCTCATTGGAGGGCCACTTTAGTGTCCAAGTAGTACAAAAAAACAAACACGAAAACACCCATTAATATTTCCTAAAATGTAGTGTTTTGTTTGTTTTATTTAATTCCAAATATTGTGTAACAAGACAAAATTGCAAACATGAACGCATTTTTTTTCTCACTCTTAACTATCTGAAGACTTTCAGTTTCATTTGTCATATGCAAGTTAGCACAGGGTCAACATTGCAATGAAATGTATTTGACGAGCAGAAGACAGTCACTCAGCAGTATAGTACAGTATAGTACAGTATAGTACAGTAGTTTCATTGAACTACCAAATAAACAGCTCTTCCTGGCCAGACACGTGGCAGCACTTTTG
>VUQG01044613.1:0-42248 GCA_015106755.1 Etia nguti
CGCCCCCCCCCCCCCCCCCCCCCCGCCCCCGTGTGAATCAAGTCACAGTGGGGTCAAAGAGTCCCTCACCATATGGAGGTTATGGATTGTTTCATGTTATCTGCCACACAAACAGACATTCATGAGCGCTGATATAAGACTCCCCCCGTCGCTTCTCTGACCGGCCTCCAAACAGTCACTGATACAATACATATGCATAATATTAAAAGGAGACCCACTATGGTCCTTTTCAACTTTCTCCTTTTACTTCTTTGACTTTTGCACCATGGTCAGATCAAAATAATGCTTGTTTATCTGATACTGGGCTGTAGTGAAGTGAAAGCAATTTTATCTCTTCTCCTTTTAAGGTGTATATGATATCCTCGTGTTGGTGTCGCTCCTGCATGATCATAATAACATCGGTCTAGGATCAGCATTGCTACTGACCAATCACACTGTTGCTTTGGAGTGTTGAGGAAAAAGGGGAAAAAATGAGGAATTTGGTAAGCATTTAAATTCTTTGTTAATTTATGCAGTATAACAAATATATTATCAAGTTAGGTTTGCTGTTAGCCAAATTTAGGTCACCCATGTTGGTTTGCTAGTGATGGTTTAGCTAACTTCTTGGCTAATGCTAACTGAAAGCTCAGACAATGTGACTGGTCAGTTGCAATGTTGATCCTGAACCAACATTGTTATAATGGAAGAAAGGGGTGTCAAACATAAGGCCCGGGGCCCAGAGTCGGCTTGGCAAAGACTCCAGTCCGGCCTCACGGCATGGCTTCAGAAGTTGACCTTAAATGTTTTTTTTCAAGAAATCATATCACGTAATATATCATATGAACTTGCAAAGAGAGAGCTGTACAATACATGTTTTCTTTTTTCAATATGATGCCCTACATCATCACAATGATGCCATAACAGACTGAGGTCATCATGTTGTAATAAAAGCATCAGCAAAAGCAAGCTTCGGTACAGCCCCTTGTCCTTTGAGGCGAGTTGTCCTCAAGTAGTCTGGTTTATTACAGTTTAAGCCCAAAAAGTTGTGCTGACACATTTCTTTTGTTTACTGTAGCAGCATTTCTATATGATGTGGAACGACTGAGGTTTACTGTTGGAACTGCACTTCTTTTTCTTATGTTAGACTGGCTTAACTCTGTAGCTAAACATTACACAGACAAAAGGGGGTGTTTGACCGGTCTGGCCCACTTATGATCAAAGTGACAGGAACAAAGGATCAACACAGACACAGGGATATCACATCGTGGGTTCTTTTAAAGCCAAGCTTTCTTCTGATTGGCTCTCATTCTGCTCTCTTCTGACATCACAAAGAGCCAAAGGAGGAAAAAAAAAAGTCTATATAGTATAGAGAAGTTTAAAAAGAATAGCTTGCACATTTGCTGATTGGATTATTTGAAATTGTGGCCATGTTAAAAAACAAGCATCCGCCATTGTAACGGCATGTGTATGACTGAAAATAAAACACATGAGATGTCGCCATTAAAGAGAAAAAGGGGTGGGCGTCATGCCATTTGTACCTGTGCAGATGAAGAACTTGGACTCTCCGACACTTAACTCCACTTTGTTCAAGGATATAGACACCTGCAGGGCGGCTGTAAGAGAACAAAAGAGAGACAGAGGAAGAGAGGATAATGGATTAGTTATCGCAAGTGAGACTACAAAACACAAAGAAGTTTCACATTTGTTGACTGGAAAGACATAATAATAGAAAATTGCTCCCAAAACGTATCACCTTCCACAGCAAAGTGGGCCGTTTTAGTCCCTTTTTAAGAGATTCTGTTGCATTATCTGTTTGCATCACTTGTGTGTCGGCCTTACGTGCACAAACCTTTGCCGTATAAAAAAAGCGCTCCTCAGACGTGTTTTTGGCTCGTTCTTGTATAAGAGGCATTGTCAGAGCTGAAAAGAACAGTTTATATATTCTTATTCAACTTTAACTGCTTTTCAAAGTTTCCGTTCAACAGAACAACAGACGGCTATTCCTCTGCACAAAGCTCAGAGACAGATTGGCTTGATACCTTCTATTAGGCACATGGCTGTTTGTGACAAGCTTGTCAGTCAGCCTCACAATGAACGGGATTCCTTTCAGCCTGAGGTAATGCTATTTGCTGTTATCTCTCTCGACAATGGTATATGAATCGAACAATAGTGCAATGCGGGATTTTAAAAGCTTAAAACGAGCAGAAATCGGCAAATAACTCAATAATGCCGGTGTTTTCTTTGCTCGCAAAACTTGTCATGCAAGGCTTTTTACATCCTCGCTAAGATACACCAGACTATTGTGCGGGGATGGAAAAAAAAGTGCGGGCGATATGCTGCCTGGAAGACACAGTAAAAACGCGGGGAATAACTTGCAGCCGGTGGCAGTGACAGAGGCAAACTACAATCAGAGGCCATTTGTCTGTGCCGGTCCATTGTAAGTGGCACTATAATGCCACACAATGGGCGAGCCAGTGAAAGTTTTTAAAGGCTACAGTGAAAGGCAGGTATCTGAATAAGAGTCTGCCTGAAGTATGTGAGACTGTGTCAAAGAAGGAAGAAGGGAGGAGGAAAAAATAAAATAAAGCAGGAGCAGAGATGCAGCTCAACAGCACCGTGGAGCCGAGTGTGTCTACATGTCTAATGTGATGAGCGGTGATTGGCAACTCAGTGGGGAGAGGGTCAATTTTAGGCCAGGGCCTCTCGACGCAGCAGTAGTCACACGGCATCGCGAGACATTTTGATGAGCCTGTCATGTCTCAGCTCCTCGTTCTCAGCCCTTGGAGCTGCGAGTCTAGTTAGGATCAAAATCAAACCCCACACAGATACAAACACGCGCGCACACAGGCACACAGACGAGAGCTGAATAATACTCTAATGGATGTTCATTCTCTCTATAACACTGGGAACTTAACAGGGCGGCTGTCAATAATTGAGGAAATGATGCAATGATTAGCTGCAGCTTCTCCGGGGAGAATGACTCCAACCAACAGCAGAGTCGCACTCGAGCTGCTATCACAGGGAGAAATCTGTCATAACCCGGTGCCGCCTATAGATGGCAGTAAAGGGGCACTGCCACATTTCCACGGTGGGGGAGGAGGAGCAGCTTTCAATACATTTGATCGTTTCTGCAGTGCAGCTCGATTGTTACGACGTCAAACAGTCAATGGCGGAAGTTCAGAGACTTAGTGGGCTCATTCGTATCGGGTGGAGTGTTTTCTTATGGTGTCGCACAATGAAAATTCAATAGAATTCAATAGAAAGTCCATTCTACTTGCAGAGTTTGAAGTAGAAACAATTACTGTACCGCTTTCACAGAGAGCTATAATTTGTATAAAGTAGAGTTTTTGTACTTAGTGTCAACTAACTTTAGACTCCACTGATAAATAAGAGTAAGTTAAAGTTTGAGCATGCTTGGTTGCTTCACCAGCATCTTTAATTACATTTTTTAAAAATGTTTTTCAGCTCTGAGCAGTTCATTCACCTACGTTGTGCCATGCATTGTGGCAGAGGGAACATCCATCAACAGGACACTCAAAATAAAAACCACCCGTGAGTATGTTTAAATTGGCTGCTAATTGCCTGATGTGAAAGCACAGTACACTTCAAACATACCTGTAATTAGTCTGGAGCATAGCTACACAAACCGCTACCGCCTACACAGACATATACACACACACATGCATTGTTTCAAATGGATGCAAATGCTGTTCTTGGGTTGATTAATCATGTCTATTTAACCCTGTGCCCTTCCGCACCACCTGCCTTTGACTTAAGGCAGATTCCAATCAGCGCTAACGGTTTTCAATTATTAATTGATTCTGGTCTGTTCTTGCTGTATGTGATTGATCACGTAATAAGTCGCTCATAAAACTCAGTGGGCAAAAGAAAAATGGCCTGATTTTTTTTTCTACTCGTGCTGCTGGAATCGTTGGTGTGAATCATATAATTAAGTCGAACCTGGGGAACATTAGTGTTCAGTTGGCATTTTTGAGCTAGAATGCACAACGTAGAGTCCACACGTTGGCTATACATTGACATTTTAATGAGAATGCTGACGGGATTTGAAATATGACATGGAATGGGAGAATTTGTTTACTCAACACTGTCTCGCCTGGAGGGGACACAAAGAGACATGCTAATTATATCAATTTTCAGGCATGGAATGTTTTTCGGCTGCATTCAACCGGCTTATTACAGAGCTTGGGTCAATACGTTATGTGCCTGGTAGCAATTATCAGCTCCAATTATTAGCTCCTTTGAGAAGCTTTGGAGACAAGCAAAATAAGACAACAAACAAAACCATTGATTGCCATTTGTAATGTGTCAGAGGTGGTCAATACTATACATGACTCGCCAGCTTTCCTAACAACAATGAGACATGATTAATTCCAGCATCAGTTATGGTATCTGAACTCGGCGACAAAGGTGAGAAAAAGCACCATGTTTGCTTCAGAGTTGCTAGATTAATACACACGACTGGCTGGTCATAGTGCTCAGGAGGGCTACTGAAAAAAATACAACCTCATTTTTAAAAATGAATCATAACCTTCTTATGAAAAATTAAGAAAAAAATATCCCCTCCCACTTATAGTCTTTGCCAATATTCTCCAAAAGATATTTAGAGAGAAAATCCCAACAATCAGCTGACCTTCCCTATTGACATGCACTTGGTGGCAGTGGAAAGGAAAAACTCCCTTTCAACAGGAAGAAACATCAGGCAGAATCAGGCTCTGGGAGGGGCAGCTATCTACTGTGACCGGTTTGGGGTGAGGGCAGGAAGACGGGACAAAAGACACGCATTAGAGAGTCAGAGTTTAGTTTCTTTAATGAACATTTTCATTCGACCTGCATGAGAGTCATCAAAGTTTAGACGGAAATAAAATATTGTTGTGTACTTCCATACCTACACGTGCCATTTTGAATGCATAAGTGTATTATGAGCTTTCTTATAAGTGTTAAAGGTATTATTTTTAGCCAGTAGAAAGAGGCATGAACCGGGCAGCTAGCGTGACGATGCATGCTAGCTACCTAGCCAAAAGTATGAACTAATTTTGGATATTTTAACAAGGATAAAAGGAGATGATTATGACACATGGGATTACCATGAAGTATCGTTTAAACTTGAAATACTCTGGGAATACTATGAACATGAGGGCTTACATCAAGCGCAACCCTCCTGATATAACATTAGCTGATCATTTGAATCAGCTCAACTGAAAAACCAGCCAAGCCCAGACACAATTGACAGCTTTACAATGCTATTTAGATCAAACTAAGAAAATAGGCAATCCATCACCTACTTTATATACAGCCCAGGCAACAGGGTTGAAAAGCTTTGGTTGAATGCTCAAGTCCCAGGTAACCATTTCTGTCACACTAATGCAACATTTTCTTCAGGGACACAACCGCACCCATGCTTGGCACAGAAATGAAGCATGAACCTCAAGAAAGTTGAGTACAGTAGAAAATGCTCCACTAACTTTTGGCACGTGGCTGTCACAGACTGGATTCATATGTGACTGTAACGGCTCATTATCTCACAGAGAAATGCCTTCTGCTGTCTCACATTCAAAATACCTGTAATAGCACAGTAGTCCACATGTTTGCATTCAGTTAGTGGGAGTACAAAGACTTGATTTTGTCAGATGCATTCAACATTTAGGACAGGTTCTAATGACAGTGTCATTTGCTAATCTCATTTTGCAACAGTAAAAATCTAAAAAGCAATAGTTGCAGACTGAGAACTTTTCTTATTAGGTAAATCAGATACCATCCATCTATTTATTTACTTCCACTTATTTAGTTCAGGGTCACAGGGTAGTTGGAGGTCTAGGTACTTTCCACCCTGGATAATTCACAAGTCTATCACAAAGCTATCACAGAGAGACAACTATTCACGCTCACTTTTACACCTTTGGCAAATTTAGAATTGCCAGTTAACCTAACTCAAGCAAGTCTTTGGACTGCAGGAGCAAGCTAAAATAACCAGAGAGAACCCAGGATTGTAACCCAGACCATGCTGCTGTGAGGTAGCGGTGCTAACCACTGCACACAGTGTGGTTAAGGTATTTACTGTATATGAATTTGAGATTACATGTGGTCAAAGGTGCAACAAATGTTCATAAAATGTAACAGGAAGCAGCTCTGTCACTGTCAATCTTCCTCCCACATTCTGACATAGAACAAATGCTCCTTTTAATCCAAAAGGCAAACACAGATGCACCATTAGGGGTGAATGGATCTAAAGTCCCAAAGATTAGTGAAGTGAAAGATTAGCGTTGCATTTTCTCCCAGGTGGTATAATCACAGGTCCATGCGTCCAGGAAAGAAAAGAAGTTTTCAGAGAGTGAGTTAGCAGTATGCTAGCTAGCTAGTAGAAATGTGGGAACTTCAGAAAAGACAACGTTATATGTTATATAAAGAGAGCAATATATGCTTTGCAGTTGTTTTTTGTTTTTAATTTTAAAAAAAAAAAACCCACAGCTCTAACCCTTTAGGAGTAGGTGAAGGTTAAATGGTTTTCAGTACAGGTGCTTGTCGAGGGTCAGTCAGTGAGGTGGGTCTGCAAGTGCCATGTGAATCATAGACAACTGTCATCATATGGCAGAGCAAAGACACTGAAAATGGATGAAAATTCAGCCAAGAGAGCGTCTGAGAGAGCGAGGGGTCATGCAGAACACGAGTGGGTGTTCTTCAGCCGTTAAGTGGTTGACTCGAATCACTTCGAGTGCCCCCGTCCATATTAACCACATCTACAGCAAATAGAAAAACAGAGGGATTGCTTCACGACTGCACCTAAACACAGGGATGCTGCTGGCATGTTAGCAAAGCTTTGTGGTGAAATGCACAGTTTAATTGAGCGTGTAAACAGCATGTGTAAATACAGTGCAAGAAACAGTGACGGAGAAATAAATGCTAAATTAGCCATGTGCTTGCGCTGCGCATGCTAGGCTAATTAGCCATAGGGAGATACCATGGGAATCCCTGGTTAACACATTAGTCTAGTGAAGACCATAATATTAAAAACATGTTGAGGTAAGGAGCTCTAGGCAAGAAAAGTAGGATTCATTACAAGAGAGGGCAAGTTATTTCACAAGTTAAGTTTTACAGAAGCTGCCTCGTGCCTCAATCACCGGATTCCTCAATGGAAGTGATTAAGGTCAGCCGAGGAGGAGCTGACTGAGCTGGCCTTGTGACATGATTCAGCGACATCTGGAAGCGGTACAACAGGGTGCAGGAACTTGCCAGCAGCTAAGTTGGTGTGACTAAATCTAGAGCAGACTGAAGCGGGCTAAACGCACCGTTGCATTTAGCAGCAGGATAAATCCAGTCTTTGATTGACAGAGTGGAGAGTGTCCAATCAGCTGGAAGCGAGAGAGAGGGATGTGATTCTGTAATCCTGTACTCCATAAAATAAAAAAAGAAAGAAGCCCCATTAAAGCCATGGCCAAATAAATGCACCGCAGAGAACGTGCTTTTGTGTGTTTGTTTGTGCGGCTGTACATATAAGAACGCGTGGGGGTGTATGTGTGGTTTGGGCCTTTACTTCATTGTGTGTGTTTGTGTATGTGTGTGTGTGTGTGCAGGTTTTTTTAAGCACACAGAGCAGTGAGGGCCCGAGGCAAAAATGCTCTGCTTTAATTGTGTGTGATTTTGTGGAGACATTGAAGGGAATTCTTCCCTTGAACCACGGAGATGGCGAGAGAGAGACACACACAACGAGTGGGGTAGAGCGAAAGAAGGAAGGAGATAAAATACTAATTACAATGTTTTGTATTCACCTGAACCTGCATGTCTTACACACTTCTTCAAAGGCGTTAACAAAGGGCGACAAAAAAGTGTTTGCAGCAGGAAATCATCGTCAAAAACACTAAACAGGCAGATTTTTTATTTTTTAAAGCTTCAAACTCTCGTAGGTGAGCACCGGCACACGGGACTGAGCGATGGTGTGAGTACCTGAAAGTAAAGACTATGATCTGGTTCTTACTTTGGTAGTTTCGGCTCCCGTTTCTGTATTTTTATTGGTTATAGTGAGACAGCACCCCCCAAATTAAGTGACGTTTGGTCATTGTGCATACAGTCTGCACAGCAGTATCACTTTTTATCATTTGAACTTTAACCTCAGTAGGAAAAAAAAATCAACAAAACAAAGATCCATGTTCTTAATATATACACTTGCTGGCCACTTCATTAGTTACACTTTGTTTCTACTTGGTTGGATCACCTTTTGCCTTCAGATCTGCCATAATTCTTGGCATAGATTCAACGAGATGGATTAAACATTTTGACACAGATGTTGACTCGACAGGCCAAAGGTGACCAAAGTTGCTCTACTGGATAGAATAAAGTCTGGTGACTATGGAGACCATTTAGTCTACAGTAATTTCACTGTCATGTTTAATACACAGACTGCTAATTATATAGCACCTTTGTACTCTGAGCACCCAAAGAACTATTTACTATAAGCCAATCATGCTAGCGGTCTGGCTAACATTTGTGCACACACTCACAAGGATGCACATGGTTCAGTATCTTTCTCAAGGATAATTTAGCATACTCTTCCAGTGGGTAGGCATGCTTTACTTCCTGAGCCACAGTCGCCCAAACTGCTTTGTTCTCCGGTAGACTGTGGCATTTAAATGATGTCAGTTGATATTAAGGACCCAAAGTATGCAAAGAAAATATCCTCCACACCATTACATCACCACTAGCAGCCTGAACTGTTGATTGAAGGAGGGATGGATCCATGCTTTCACGTTGTTTATGCAAATTTGTGATCCTACCATCCAAATCTCGCAATAGAAATCAAGAATTATCACACCAGGCAGTGTTTTTCCAACTTTTAATTGTCCAAGTTGATAATCCTGTGTGAACTGTAGTCTCAGACTACGTCCACACTAATGCGTTTTCATTTGAAACGCATCGTTTTCTCTCCGTTTTGCCCTTCCGTCCACACTGAGACGGAGCTTTACTCAAGGAAAAATGCAGCGTTTTGAAAACGCATACATTTGAAAACGGAGCTGTCCCGCCGCAGTGTGGACACTCGAAAACGCAGACTTTCGAAAACGATGACGCATTTTTGTCATGTGATGCAGTCATGCGACCAATTAAACAAAGATGGCGGAGTGCATTATACAGCAGTTGTTTTTGCGCATGCACAGGACTGGAACATAAGCGTTTTCGGCCGTTTCAATGTGGACGCACAACTCTGTGAAAACGACTGAAAATGCTAGTGTGGACGCGGAGCGTTTTCAGATGAAAACGCCGTTTTCAAATCTATCCGGGCTAGTGTGGACGTAGCCTCAGTTTCCGGTTCTAAGATGAGAGCAAATTGTGAGACCTGGTGCAGTCTTCTGCTACTGTAGCCCACTGACGTCAAGGTTCAAGGTGCTGTGCGTTCAGAGGTGCTCATTTGCACACCTTGATTGTAACAAGTGGTTATTTAAGTTACCGTTGAAGCAGTTTGGCCTTTATAGTTTTTACCCCGAGGAATGTTTCGCACTGGATGTTTTTGCTTTTTTCCAACATTCTCTGTAAACCCTGCAAATGGTTATGTGGGAAAAATTTCTAGAATACTCAGACCAGCCTGTCTGGCACCAGCAAATATGCCACATTCAAAATCACTTAAATCACCTTTCTTCTTCATTCTGATGCTCAGTTTGAGCTTGAGCAGGTCATCTTAAACATATCTATATGACTGAATGCACTGAGTTGCTGACATGTGATTGGCTGATTAGATATTAACAAATGAAGCTAGCTCAGTATGGGGATCTGATGGCCCTGTTATGCTGTGGGGTATGCTTTACGGCAATGGCATGCTTTGCATATGCAAAGCATGCCATATGCTTGTGCATATGAATAGATAGCAGTTCTAAATGACCACCTCATTGCCATTGAATGACTTGCTGAATGACGTTGACAGTCACCAGATCTGAACCCACAACAATGTGCGCAACAGCACAATCCACCACAGTCATCAAAACACACATGCATTAATATTTCTTGGAAAGCTTGTGTTCCAGTAGAGTAGCAGTAGTGGAGATTTAATGCCATACTGTGCAGCAATCTTATGGCAGCACAGGTGACCATGTCAGTTCCCTCCTGTCTTAGTGTCAGTTGGTAGCCTTTTTTATGTAAGAAAGTGAAAGCATTTTTGCTGTAGGACCTTGACAATGAATAAGCACTTGATTGAAAGCAAAGCAGTAACCTTTTACTGGGAGCAGTGAATGCTGGAAAAGAGCTACAATGCAACGCTATTACAAAGATTAATTTCCTCCAGTGCAGCGAGGATCTGGATCTTTAATTCGCATAATATAGCAATGCTCCTGTGAAATAGTTGTTGCCAACTTTGCCTATGGATTCATCTGAAGTTGTTTTGAAGTCTGTCAAAACATACCTGTATGTCTGCCAGTGCTGCCTCCCTCAGTCCCCTGCTCTATATATCTGTCCCTCTACATAACAAGCCTGCTTTCATGCTGCAGAGGAGAGGAGAGAAAAGGAGAGCGTCGGCTCTACTCAGCCAACCATATCCAATCGTACCGACATACAGTCTCAGGCCACGTGTACAGTCTCAGGCACAACCCACAGCTACCTATTATCTCCCCACTCTCCTGCACACCTTCTCTGTATCTCTGCTTTTTGCTCACCGGCTGCTTTGCGATTTAGGTTCCCATCCTTAAGCCGCTGTGCCTTGGGCTGAAGCGGCCTAACGGACCACTCACTCTCTCTGCAGTCACGGATGCGTACGTGTTATGCGGCGACATGCAAATGCACAGATGCGTTGTTTCAGACAGATGTGAAATCTTCTGCTAATCAGCACGAAAAGGCAAGTTGATCTTATCTAGCAGGTGGCCATAATAGCATGTTTTGCTCATTTCATCAGTACTGGCTCTCTATCTCCCTGTGGCCACTAGGCAGAATGAAACACTGTTTGTGTTCATATATTTGGGTTGCTACAGTTCGCCTCTGGATCTTATTAACAAGGCCATTAGCATTACAGTAAACACCATACACATATTGCCTGTCATTAAAAACTTTGCTGTTTTCCGGTCTTATTGTATGTTGGTTTTTGTGGCTCACATTGTATCAGAGTGGAGAAAATACGCAAGCAGCCCTTGGGCCACTCGCTGAATGAACACCATTTCTTTTAAAGAAAGCCCTAACAGGACTGGCATGAAATTTCATCATAGTGATATTTCTTAAAAGTACAGAATTACTTTGCTTCCTTCTACCATAATTTTATATTACCCCCCCTAACTTTCTTGAGCTACTTGCATTTATTAGACCCATAAATATTTTAGATCAGAGCTCTAAATACTAATGAAGGTAGTCTTTTTGATTATGAAAGACACAAACTCTTTTTGTCAAATGCTTTTAATGATGATAGAGCCTAAGGCAAGGTCGATAACAGGTCAAACAGCTCCCATTGTTCAGGTTGTGTAACTCCCAAAAGGAAAGAGGTGTCTGCATTCATTAGGTCCACCCTTCTGCGATAGAAAATGCAACTTATCACGTCTTTGTCACTGGAAACAATGAATTCGAGCAAGAGAGGAAGCTCCCTCATAACTCACGGATACTTTAGCAGTGGTTGGATCATAACAGAGGTTCTGATTTGCTATAAATCTTGCAATTAGTAAATCAAAAGGGGCAGCACGGTTGTGTGGTTAGCACCATTGCCTCCCAGCAAGAAAGTCCTGGGTTCATCTCCACTGACTGGCTGCGGTCTTTCCATGTGGAGTCTGCATGCTGGATCTGTGTCTGTTAGGTTAACTGGTCACTCATATGCAGACTAATTTCAGGAATTGAACCCATGACATCTGAGAGAGCCTCCAGTCCAAACTGCGACCCTGAATTTGCTAAGAGTAAGAAAATGAATGATTCAGTCAAAGATTATGCATGTTTTCAGCTGGGTGTTCTTTGCCTAGCTCAACAATTCCTCATACAATCTACATCAAATTTTGCATTTGAGGTAGATCAAGTGATGTGAAACATCTCTGTAACCTCACAATAATGGCCAGTACCATTAAAAAGGGCAAGTGCAAATTCCACTGCGAAACTCAAAGGATCTTTGGAATTATTGAAAAGTCCTTAAACAACCCCTCATAAAGAACTAGTAACCTTGGTAAAAACATTATATTCTTCTGCATTTCTTAACCAAAGTTCTCAAAACAATTGGTTCAGAAAATCCAGAGGCCCTCTTGGATGCAGCACTCCAAAGAAAAATGTGAAGGGAAAAGTGACAGAAAGTCAAAACAAGAAGGTAGGAAGTTGCCTTATGTCAGTCTGAGAAACTGTAAGACAACAATAGTAATATTCCTAAAGGAGCATTTGTTCCACAAATCAATCACCAAACCCGTGAAGCCAGACAGACAATCGAGGCTGTGTCAGAGGGCAGATGAGTTACCAGAAGGAAAAGCACAGAGCCCCAAGTGGCAATGCAATCACCAGCTATGATAGAAATAAGGCGAGTAGAACAACAGGGCTCCAATTCGAGTTTTCAATTGTTACCTTGCAATCAGAGTGTCTAGATGTCAAAGGTGATGGCAAATGTGGGGAAAGAGACTTTCCAAATGACATCGAAGCGCATCGAGAAGCACACAAAAGCAGGTCGACATGCAGATCCCAATGTTTAGAGCATAAAATCTCCAGCACAAAAATATCCACCGCCATCCCAAAGTACCTCTCAGACAAACACGCTCTGGTACAACCTTGGTATTGTCTCATGACCTTTGTCTCCCTTATCCTCCATCACAAAAACGATTTCTATTCCAGATTGCGCAGTAAAGTGCGGCCTCACACTGTGACAGAATAAATCCCATTTTCTTGGATATTGTGTTTGTATTTATGGAAACATAAGGGGGGGAAAATTCAGCCTTTAAGCATAGGTGCAAGATAATGCCCTTATCCTCATTCCCTTTCTCAAAACAGAATCATGCTCCACTGAAAATTATACAGAAGCTCTGACCATTTCATTGCTATTTCTTTTATTTTTTATCCCCCCCTCGCTCTGCACGCCTGAGTCCTGTGACTAATCTATTAGTCTTATATTTTCTTATCTCTGTCACCCTACCATTTCTGTTCCTCTATTTCCTTCCTTTATCCTTTCTCTTCTCATCGGGCTGCAACCTGTTTCTCAACATGGTGACATCAGTGTGCTTTAGGGATTGGGGATAATATTCATACCTTACCCAGACATGATAAAAAAGAAGTTTTTCCACTTTATTATACAAAAAAAGCCAAAAACTTCTCAAACAGTGTCAATCAAGAAACTTCTAATTAAAACTGATGCTCGGATAAGTAAAATCAAGGTGTCAATCCATCACCTCGTCAGTCTGTTTGCCAGCCTAGATTGCTAATGATGTGTTGATCAGGTGTAAAATTGCACTACAGAGGCAGAAGAAGAAGAAGAGCATCGCTGACACCATAAATAGGTTGCTTGAGTGAGTTTTCTTTCTTTCTGAGGAATGTGGCAGCTTTCTTTTAAGGTATTAATAAGGTCATCCATCAAGACAGAAAGGTTCCAGTCAAATGATCAGGTTAATAAGGCCAATTATAATGACCGACCATTTTTTTCTGCATACAGACAAGCTAATTAAATATATATTCATGAGACGCCACTGCTGTCACTTTAGTGTCGCTTTGCAATGCTTCACTGAGAACTTTCCAAACTGTGTCCTCGGAGTTGACAGAAAAGGACCGTTTTTTAAGTGACGTCACTGGCTAATCACGTCACATTTGCCCGAAACGCAATACGAGGCTGATGGCCTGCTCCTCTATTACACGTTTTACACCTTAGATTCTAAAGAGGACTTTACAAATGTGTCATATGTTCACACACATACACACACGGGCTGGCGATGGCGGGCGTATGTGGCTCAGGAGGTCATCTTCTAATTGGAAGGTCACTGGTTTTGTTCCTGGTTCCTCCGGTCTATGTGTCTAAGCGTCCTTGGGCAAGACACTGAACTCCAAATTAGCCCCGATGTATCTATCGAAGTGTGACAGTTTGCATGATAGGTAAAGAGAGCTTAAGGCACAGCATAAAGCTTTGTATCAATGAATGCCCCTCTGAAAACAGTCTGAGTGCTGAGTAAAAATAGAAAGTACCAGTCCATTTACCACTCACTCACATATGATCACACGCAAGGTCATCGCAACAGACTTTAGCTAAAGGATGGCTTAACATGTGAAGGACCAGGAATCACACTGACAAACCTGTGAGTATGTCACCCAGCCAATCACTTGCATTACTGTTCTTAAATTCTCTAATTCCATTAGAGTTCTTCTTCTTCTTTTTCTTTTGACTTTTGCCTTTACCGGTTGCCACAGCGGATCATCTGCCTCCATCTCACAGTATTCCTAGCATCCAACCCTCTGCATGCCCTCCCTAACTACATCCATTAACCCACTACTTATTGTAAATAACAAGAAGCACTCCGATAGCGCAACCTCCACCAAGGGAGTATATTGCATATATTCTTTTTTTTTTTTTTTTTTTTACTTTTTTTTTAAATTAAAATAAAAAGAGTGTTATGTATTTAAAGGGTTCTAACTTGTAACTGCAATCTACATAACAAAGTCATCATAAAATAATTGTTGCCATTAAAAACGCAGGCACCACTTTTATAAAAGACATTTTATGAAAGTTTGACCTCATTTGACCTTGGAGAAAAGCTCAGAGGTCCAAAGTAACGTGATATTTAGAATCCCCACATATCATATGCCTATATGTTGTCAATACAAACAATGGCATTAAGAAATATAGCTTTACTAAACAGCTCTATATAGCATTATTATAACTTTGATCTTCACATCATTCTATTGACCTAGAAGTAGAGGTCAAAGGTCATATCTGATCTGATATTTTAAATCTTTACATGGCACTTTCAACATGTTGAAAATAGCACACTTGTAAGAATCATAATTTCTAAGTTATGAGGCTTTTTGTCGATTTCGAACATTAAATCATTAGGTTGACCTTGAAGACTTTGGACCTGCTTGTACGCCAAATTAAAGTTTATTAAAGTTTTATCAGAATCCACGTTTACAGACAGAATGACACTTCTGCACGCACACAAACATTCCCCAAAACAAACAGAACCTCATTGGCGCTTGCAATTACATTGCATAACACTGCTCTGTCACAGCAAGTAGGCTCTGGCTTTTCACAGATTGGAGCGTCTCTGTGTGACGTTTGGGTGCACGTGAGGTTTCACTTTACACTTGTAAATGGAAATGACTTGACAACGGATCTCAGGGGATTTGGCAGAGGCATGCAAAAGTATATAGTGCATTGAATTTCTAAAAGGTAAAAAAGTATTATTTTTGATGGCAAAGGCTAACTTCAGACTTTACTAATATTGAAGGATGTGGAAAGTTTCAGGTTTGCGTAATTAGAAAGTTCTGAGCACACCCCTCCATGCCACTACTGAAGACTGTGCTTTGTCCTCTCTGCCTCTGCCTCTTTCTGGAGGGATCTCTCTCTGATCTCTTTTGACTTGCCTCACTCAATCACCAGTATTTCTCAGTGTTTCTATGGCCGGCCTCCTCCCTGAAAATGGAACTTTTTCTCATGTTCTGCAAATAATAAAGGAAATGCATGACTAACGTCATGGTGTTCAAGATAATGGACTCCAGCATATGTTGGTGAAGGGTTTCATCATGTGTGCCATCAAACACACACTACATATTGATCTTCTGAAGGGGGTCGACTGAGTTCACCCCATTGCTATGCCAGCCCCTGTATAAGCACACTGAGATGAGGGAACCCACGTGCAGTGGCTTTTCCCGCCTCTGTGGGAGGAGGCGACTCAATTGAGTTTGGCGAAGAGTGATTCAGTTATAAGACCTGGAGGCCTTGGAGGCACTATCTGATTTCGGAGGGCCACTGGGAGGAAGTCTCGAAGGTCAAGCATTTATAAAAGCAGACAAATGAGCAATGAAGGAAAAAGACAAAACCAAAACAAGAAAAAAGAGCTCATTGTGTCAAATCCTGCACATTAAGGTGTGTTATTTCACAATTTTAAAAGCCAGTTTCAGAAGAGACAATCAAACAGGCAAATGCAAATAGAGGATGAGTTTCACGACAAGGAACAGCAGTCTGAACACACCAAGAATTACGCTGGGCTGCTGTCAGCAGGAAGAGCCCTCTAGTAAAGGTATGTAGGCGTTTTGCCCGTCAGATTCACTAAAGCATGAAGCGAAAGAGCGGCTAGCTGCTGATGCCACTCTCCCACCATTCTCCACTCATTCTCCTCGCTCTCTAAGAAAGAAGCAGAGGCAAATAAAAATAGAAGTAATCCACTCCTTTGTTCAGCCATTCCCCTTCGCCAGCTGTTCGTGTGGGAACAAGGCCACTTCGAAACACTTCTTTTTCTTTTTTTTAAAGCTAACCAGTCGCGGCAGTTTAAAATTCCGGTTAGCTCAGGTTCAATTTTAATCGCAAAAGAACACACAAAACGGATATGCACATATGAGGTGACGGCGTAGAGGAATAATACAGTGGTTACTGTGGGTGGTTGCTAGCAGACTTGTCACACCGGGAGCTGAATCTTTAACAGCAGCTCATTAGTGCACCTACACTATGTATTTGTGCAACATCAGAATATTCACACGGGACGTGATTAAAAGCTTGGTGGGTGAACACAAGCAGAGCGAGTGTTGACCTTAATGGCAAGTGAGGATCTTTTTATGCGTACTTTCAAGCAGGCGCATCATCACAATGCTTCCCGAATGCAACAAAACACATCTGTTGGCTTAATTAAGGGGCTCGCTTGCTTGAAATTTAGCCCGTGTCTGTCACAAAGTGACCTCGGCTTTTCATATCCGGGAACAAGTTTCCTCCACAGCACAAGTGGTGCGGGTTTCATCGACCCCCCAAAAAAGTTTCCACTTTGGAACGTGCATCAGATTGGGAACAAGGGTTGAACAAAGTGTGATTTGGAACATAAAAAACGTTCACTTCTGTAGATCGAAATCAAACGTCCACAGCGCTCGAGCACCAGCTCCAGCACAGGCACACGACACAAAACAAAGATTTGCATTTCTGCTTTTCTTCTGGCAAAAAGATGCCCGCATTTTCTTGCTTTCATCCCCAATTGGGAGCTATTCCGCGTTCTTTGAAAAGAAACTGTTATTTGGTCTCAGCTGGCCAGTGATGCTCGGCTTTGACAATATGCAATTCAGCCACGCAGACCGCCCCAAAGTACAATTGTACATTCTCAAAGAGTGACTGCAAGAAAAGACTTTGGACAGACATGTCAAACCTATATCTGCCTAAACGTTTTAAGAGGATAGGATGCGGGATTTCTGAATATGTGTAAAACAAACACAAATAGCCGCCATTCAAATCCTCACCTTGTTAAATATGATGATGATTTTCATGTTAATGTAGACTCTGGATTGAAAGGAATAAAAAAAAACAACCCTCCTCTGGCACAAACAAGAAGGAAACATCTAAAGTGATCACTGAGGTGTGCCTGTCTGCTACACCTCTAAGGGATGTTATCTTTAATTCTCATTCATG
Organism: Etia nguti; assembly: GCA_015106755.1. NCBI lineage: Eukaryota > Metazoa > Chordata > Actinopteri > Cichliformes > Cichlidae > Etia > Etia nguti. The sequence continues at coordinate 17,507 of VUQG01044613.1, forward strand.
CGTGCTGGTGAATGAGCTGAGCAACGTTGGTTTTTTTTAACTTTTTTTTTTGTTCTTCTTTGCAGAAGCGATCACTGCCGCGGGGATTGAAATGGCACGGTGGTGGGCTGATTATTCTCCTGCCACATCCTGCCGGTGGCTGTGACACGGCCATTATCTCAGGCCCGTGGATTAATTCAGTCACAAAGGAGAGGTCAGCGGCTCCTGCCAGGCCTGTGAGAGAGAGGAGGCTCTGGGGGATTACACAAGGTGGAGTCAGGCACAGCAGAACCATCTTCTGCCTTCCTGGCTGCGATGAAATTCAAAGGTTTAAGGTCAAGAGTCTCTCTAATTGGGAGGGTATGTCCCGTGACAATCACTGTACAGAACATTAAGGCTGGAATTTTCTGCTAAATGATCCACATTGTAAACCGAATTACATTCATTTTCTGAAATTTACAGCTGAATGGGATAACGATGTGCTCTCAATCTAAGTATGAATTGGACTGGATTGTAAATCCCAATTACACTGACACTGGAGAGGAATACACAGCGCTGCTAAGGTAGGATTTGATGCGCCATTAGAATAAGTTGTGCAGCCGTATGGTTTTGAATTTAAATGCCTTTACCTTTTGTACAGCTTCCACAGCTGCTGTAGTAAAGCAAAGGAATGCAGTAAATAAACAATTATATCCTGTCTAGCTACAGTGAGTTTAATGCCGGTTTTTCATCAAAATACGAGGCTGATAATGAGGTTATTTTTTTTTTCAATTAGGCTCGCCACACAAAAGAAAAATCAGAGCCCGAGCTAATGTCATTCTCCTCTCTGATCTCAAGATCAGTGATTCAAAGGCTCAACCTGTATTACTCGCTTTTCAGCTTGTCCAATTCCTCCCACTCCAGCACACTTTTGTATTTCTATTTCCCTTTCTACCCATCACCCTTAATTTTACTCAAGTCAGAGCCTTTCATCTTTCCCTTTTCTTGCTTCGTTGTGCAATGAGTTGTCTGCTCACCTTTTTCCTGTGTGATTCCTTTCGGATATCATGTCTCTCTGTTATTCACTCCGTCACTCTCTCTTGCTCTCTCAGTTTCTTGCTCTCTGACAGTTTCGTGGCTGCCCATGCAGCGCTTGTGACAGAAGCTGACACCAACTGTCACTGTGGCCCTGGCCAACGAGGAATTTAGAATGCCAGGACCAGCCACCACTGAGTCAAGTCATGCCAGTATAAATGTTACTCAAAACTTTCTCTCTTGCCGTTCTCCCTGAACCCTGTACCGTAGATGCACATTCATTTCACCGAGGAGTCAAGGGGTAAAAACAGTGGATCAGTGGCACTGACGGTCATTTAGGAATGGCACATACAAAACTTGTACAGCAGCTATAAAAAACAGAGGGCAAATTGTCATAACCTGATTCAGAGCCACATCATAAAACTGAGGGCTAGAACACTAATTTAAATTATTTATCTGGCTAAAATATGAGATTATGCAATGTTGGGAAACTATTTTAAAACTCTATTTATAGCTAGCTCTTAGAAAGCTCAGATTAGACATGTTTTAGAAACATAGCATAGCTAAGGCAATGGCAAAAGTAACAGGTTCATTCATAGTTTAACCTAAATCCTCCTACTATACAAGTGACGTATCTGTTTAAAAAAAAAAAACCTTTAGCCTAACTGACAGGCGCTGTCGTGGTTTCAGGCAACATGACAGACAGTGGTGTTGGGGATCTTGTCAAACCAGTGCAGTAAAATCATACCTGGATAGAAAAATCCACAGTGGAACACTATCAGTCATGGATCGGCCTCCCCAGAGCCAGGACTTCAACATTATTGAAGCAGTGTGGGATCATGTTGACAGAGAACAGAACAAAAGGCAGAAACATCCAAAGAAGACCTTTGAATGTCCTTCAAGAAGCCTGGAGAACTATTCCTGAAGACGACTTAAAGAAATGATGAGAAAGCTGCCTAAGAGAGTTCAGACTGTGCTGAAGAATAAAGGTGGTCATAACAAATATTGACTTTCAAGCTTTATCCACTATTTACATGCATGTGTGCATTAAATGTGTGGGAAAGGTGGTTGGGTGGCTCAAGACTTCTGCACAGCAATGTTCAAGCAATGTTCAAGGTTCAAGGTTCAAGGACCTTGATGTAAGGGTAGAATGTAAAGATGTTGCCTGTGTTTGGGTTTTGCAAGTATTGGCCATGAAGCAAAGTTCTTTGGTTGCGATGCCGTTGCCAAATACCTGAGAATCTATCCGTTACTTTTTCACAGACTCTTATCAAACAGATATTTAGATAATTTGATTGAAAAAAAACAAAACAAATATCTTAGAGGATGAAGTCTGCTTTGTATATAGCATTTAACAGAAGAGCAAAGCTTCAGAGCTGAGGACCTTTTTTTGAGGGACTGATAAAAGAATCAATTATGTTAATGGATAATTTACAACCACTCTGACAAATGATCATGCAAGTGCAGTGACTTTGAAGAGCGTAAACCAGGTCTGTTATATTCGCCAGAACACTCCTGAATATTGCACTTCACTTTTAAAAGCTAGTCATGGATATTTATTGATTAGCCTCTTTGCTGTTGTTTTTTTCAAAAAGACTAGGCATGCATGACTTTTTTGTTTAGTGCTCCATATTGATTGCATTCAGGCATGAGGCATAAGAAAGAACTAATATGTACAGTATCGGTGTTTGATGTTGCAAATGAAGCAAGCATCTTGGATATCTTATCATGGGAAAAAAAAGGGATGTGCAATGTGTTTGTGTAAACCAAATTCCTATTATTCCACTGTCATCTAGAGGGGGATGTTTGTGAAATCGCATCTGAGACTAACACCTCCTGCAGCGCAGAGAAAGGTCAACTCATTATTTAATTTGAAGCTGCATCTTTGAAAACAAAATAATGTAAAAGGAAAAAAAAAAAACGAATGACCTGACTTTGTGGGAAACATACTGATTTGCATTAAGTTGTGGATGACTGGATAGATGCCTCGCGTACTGACAGAAGCTTTAAGGCACTTTAGCTGGCGCATACAGTAAGTAGGTGACAGTTTAATAGGCTAATTAATAGTCTGCGAAATCTGCATGTGGCACTAGAGTACAGTGTTGAATGACTGCTTGTATGGCAGTTTTGCAGTAAACACATTAGAGAAGGATCCGTCACCGAGCTCAAACACCAACTCTCCACCCCACCCCACCGTGACGGATGATAATAGCGAGTATCTATATCCATACACAGGCTCAGCTATGCATGGCTTTCAATTAGAACCGTCAGCAGCGTGCACTCTGTGCTCCATAAAGGTAAGCAAACAAATCAATATGCATGGAGGGGAGCGCTCCTTTAAAACATTACCCCTGAACGCATCTCATACCACTGCATATACTAAAGTGACAACCAGAGTCCCCCAAGGCAAAATCCATATTTGAGCAAATGCATCCACAAGACATTAGACACACTGTCCTGTATAAAAAGACACAACAGGAGATATGGTTTTCACAAACACAGTGCAATCAGAGTCATACACAAGCCTACACAGAGTACAGTGCACCATTGCGAGTATCCCTGACGTGGATAATTGTTGCCTCTGTAACTCAAAAGACAACATATCCCCAAGCTTTAGAATTAGCATATTCATTATTTAACTGGGGAGCAGCTGGCTAATTGGCAAATGAAATGCTTTCAATAATGTTCACATGAGAAGCAGAATTTGATTAAACTGAATCTGGGGAAATTTTAGGAAAAAAGAGAGAGAGAGAGAGAAAGAGAGGGAGAAATGAATATAAATCAGTGAATTGAGGGGGGTAAGAAAAGAAGATCTCTTTTGGGACGTGAGGAAAGTGACAGTCTATGTCATAAGCGCTGCCATTGTGCAGATGTACCGACTCTGCGGTGTTTGTGTGCAAATAAAGTAATTCGCAAGTCAACAGAAATGCTTCAAAACACGCTTGCAATTATCGCAATTTCCCATCCGGCGCTATCTGTAAACCTTCCCAAAAAAAAAAGGGAGACGGAGGATCTCACAGCTCAGTTCTGGCGCAGGTACTTCTGTTTTAATGGACTGCCGGAGCCAACTGAGTCATGTCAGCTTTCTAAATCAGAAAAGGAGACTTGGGGGGGAGGGATACGCTCGTAAAAATGCCCCCGCGATTCTCGTATCTGCTCATTCGAGTTAATGACACGCGCTCTCAGGTCATATATCAGCGTCTGTTTGATCCTGGTCTAGGATATTAAACTTTGATGGGTTCCCGCGTTCGCTGGTTCCCGGTGTACCTTTGCAGAGGACAGTGCAGAGTTCAGTCAATATGTGCACCTATCTGATAGCCAACTGGAAATGACTTATAAATGCAGGCCAAAGTGTTGGCTCCATCTGACACACAGCTTCATCCCAATAATGCTTCACATTCCATTTTGCCAATTTTCTGCCACTCGTGATCCGCAACAAAAGGTGACACGTGTCAGCAGGGTAGCGTCAAAGTACCGGGAGAGTGGAGCAGCGGGTGGGTGGGGAGGGCGTGAGAGGGACTGGGCTGACGCACAGCTGGGTCATAGCAGCAGAAGCTGGAGGTGGCCGTCAGCGGGCAGCCTGCTAAGAATTTCTCACCAGGATTCCTGCGCTGTGGCTGTGCCGTGGATAGCACACCACCGGTGTGCCACAATCTCTACCGGCCTGCTGCTGGGAAACACTGTAAGTCGGCATGCCGCGGTGGTGGGTGACAGCCTGCCATCTGAGAAGCTACCAGTTAGTACCCACACTCTGCCAAGATTCATGACAAACGGGAAGCAAGCAAATCATCGCTGCAGCTTTTCTCTTTTTGATGTGGGCATGTCGCTGCTCGAAAGCCCATTACAGGTGTTGCCATTCGTGCTACTGAGAACTTGGCTTCTATATTTGCAGATTCAAGGGTCGTCTAAAAGTGGAAAGTTCTCCATCACACAGTTTCCCAACCTGTTAAAAACAATTCCCGCAATAAAACATTTCTCATACATTTCTATAGAAGTTGAACTTTCTGCTGCCACTGTCAGACACCAAGGTGAAGTTGCTAGCACTGTTGCTTCAGAGAAATAAGGCTTCATGTGTTCTGCCTGTGCCTGTGTGGGTTCTCTCTGGGTACTCTGGCTTCCTCCCACAGTCCAAAGATATGCATGTTAGGTTAATTGGTGATTCTAAATCTGCTGTAGGTGTGAATGCGAGTGTGGATGGTCTGTGTTAGCTCTGCAATGGATTAGCACCCTGTCAAGGGTGTACTTCTCTCTCTTGCCCCATGACAGCTGGGATAGGCCTACTTAGGCCCTGAGTCTATGTCCCTTTTTATATACAGGTTAAGTTAAACATAACTTTGCATAAAGTCTTGCTCACTTTTAAATCCCACAGCAGCTACTGTTCCACAATGTGATTACCTTGCACTCTCTGAATAGTGGAAAATTACACTGAAAACTCCCTATAAAGCATTCTGTTCTTTATGTCAATGCGATGAATATGCTTACCCAAAGAAACGGCTGAATATGTCCTGGAAGGTACTGATTGCAATTCGTTAGAGGTACTGATTGTGCATTTGAGTCAATTTTGTAATAATTTATTATTTCTTTGAAGTCAAACATAGTCAAACGCAAATGTCTGTTATAATATTAAATGTGTACTTTTTAATGTTCTTTAAGTCTCCCCTTTTACAGCCAGAACAGGTCTAAACAATGATGGCACAGATTCAGGAACTCTCTAGAGGTCCTGTGATATTTTTTTTTTTAGGACAGTAGCATCTGCTCCTTTGTGTTGAGAGATGGACTCTCGTTGGATTGGGTTTGTTCTGCAGAGTCTTGCAAATGCTGGATTGGAATTTAATCAGGTGGCCCAATCGATGTATTGGACTGTGTCTCTCAGAGGAGTTTTTTGCAGCGTGGCAAAGCACACCTTCCTGCTGCTGGCATTCGGGTAGCGCACGCTGTGCAAAAATTGCTTAGGTGGGTAGGTGGGCAGTACACATGACCCAAGGTTTGTTAAACGGACATTGAATTCTAAACAAGACGACGCTGTGGCTGATCTGCTTACATCAAAATACTCAACAGGAAATGTTTGGAACCACTTCGTTCGGGTGCAAAGGTGGATTATCTTTTTCCGTGCTCGCTTTAATAAAAGCACTTCTTCGAACACACTCATCACAGTGTGTTCTGACGTTACCTCTGTTGTTTGTTTTCCCATTTCCCACTTTGCATTTAATTGAATGCAGTCACTAGTGGATGAGTGCTGAGTTAGCTGACTGTGACGACCCTTTGTTTTTGGTGACTGAGCGCAGGTTGTTTCCACACAATCATTAATAAAAGCCAGCGCTAACATTCAAAGATGAAGTCCTTGCTATGTAACAAGATGCAAACGAACAAATCCACTGGAGAGACTGGTGCATGCCTTTATTTTTTACTCTCGCTGGTGGTGTTCATAATAGGTGTTTGTTCTTGGCCCACGCGTGGGGATACAACACAGGCTCCCACAGCTGCGCCACAGTGGCTTGGCGACAATGGGCATCCTGGGCGGCTCCGATGCAATGCAACAATTGTTTGAGGGAAGAGCAGAAAGGAGTCAGGAGAGCACAATCTCTTTATTTCTGATTAGCATTTGAAATGAGCTGTGCCATCAGGGCCTGTAGAGAGCTTTGAAGAAAGCAGCAATCTAGCAGCTTTGTTGATAACATATATATCAATGGAGGGAGCGTGTGTATCTGTGCAAAAGCAAGATGGGTGTCTGCTGCATTCTTTGATGACAGTAACCATATGTAACTTCAGCACTTCCTGGCTGTCTACAGTGCACTTTGTAGCTGCTATTGTTTACACTGTAGGGGCTAAAATAACTTCAACTATCAATAAAAAAGAGAGCACGATTTCAGTTTTCCAGTCACCCCTCGTCTCACTTTTCAGTGTTAATGAGCTGCGGTTTTGCCATCGCTATCAACAGCACAGCCTGTTTAATTATTCATACCGAGCCTGCTCACTCTCATTGTTGTATGAAGTCCTTCTTCCCTCAGTTTTGTTTTCTTTTTTTTAATGCTTTTAAGAAAATCTGTTTCCTTGCAGCCTGGAGGTGCGGTGAATGGCAGCTTGAACAGTTTTGGCTGGTCTTGGTCGTATGTTTGTGCACGTTTGTTGTGCATATGCTCATTGATCAGAGGGAATGAAGGAGCACTCCGAGACCCCGGCTTTTAACACAGCAAAGCTTCGCTCGGAATAATGATGAACTATAGCTCGGAAATATGTTTCAAAGCAAAGGCAGATGCGGGCTAGGTCTATATCAGCTCTGCACATACTTTGATTTGTTGTTTGGGTATGAAAGGAGCCATGAACTGCAGTTCTAAGGGTTGTTGTGGCATGCATACAGTTGATGAATAAATAACACTGGCTACCACAGGGGAGGCTCCGATCTGTAGTATTTCTTCTACCTCCTTTCATGATCATCTGTCTCCAGAAACATTCCAATACATCCTCCTCATCTTAATTCTCCTCCTCTTTCCTCTGTCACCCCCCACCCCCCTTCCCACTCCCAACTCTTCTTTTAGATTTCTTTTGTTTCCATAGAAACTGGGTCTTGTCCCATGCATTCTTTTCTCATGGCAGCTTCCTTCCCTGCTGGATCAGCCTCTGGAAGAGTATCACTCCTTTCAAATAGGCAGCAGCAACCTCGCCTGCAGCTTGTAACGTCTAACGGGGATTTCCATCACTCAAATGCAGTCAAGAACATGCTATAGTTATGCATAACTACACTAAATGTATGCAGTGGCTTAACGCTGACAAAGTGGCTCTATAATATGGAGGACCGAAAATGCCTAAAATAAATTAATTGTAATAAATGAATGAAATAATTGAATTAACATTGCAATTTTATAGTACTAAATGACTGCAAAATGTTAAGCTAGATTTCTAGCATCTTCACACCTACACAGCCTTCTGTCGCAAGTCTGGCTTTACTAAACCAACACTGTATTTACCCTATGACACGATTTAAAAAACAATCCCTTCATTTGCATAAAGAAACAAAAATACTTTCATAAATTTAGCAAGAAACTAAAGAAATTAAGTACAAAATAGAAACAATGCCAAACGGAGATAGTTAAATAAATCAACAGTGTGCTTAAAACATTTATTAGACCTGTAATAAAACACAAATATTTAGGAAATGTGTCAAAAACTTGTTTAACCCTCTAAAGCCTGAAATTATGGAGTGTTTATTTAACCTTCTGACAAAAAAAATCAATATTAATTTTCATGTTTTATTTTCAATTTGTTTCACTTTTGCTACATCTGGCATTTTTTAACATCTATTGATTTGAAATTTATTGTGCCATTTATTTTGGTTTTCGAGTGGGGAAAAAAAAACACTGATGGTACAGAAGTCTCAAAAACTCACAAAGCCTGTATATCCAAATTTATTCCTATTTCTCTTTGGGTTTTTTTTTATTATTACAGCAGTTTTAGTCCTCCATACTACAAGTGCTATGGCTATAAATATATAGAAGTTCTGCTTGTTGGGCTATTGGCTTCACTGTTATGGATCAGTTACAACCACAATATTCTTCAGCTTTACACTGGATGCTGTTGATAGACCTACAGAAACTGACATGCCCACTACAAATCAAAACCACCACTTAGCATCAAACCATGCAGGAAATTAAATACTCAGGAAATCAATAAAATGGAACACATGGGATAAGTGGCTGTTAATAAAACGCAAATGAAAATGAGTTTTTATACACAACTCATTCTACATTTTAATGAAAAGTCATTTTTATATAAAAGTGTCTAAAAGCCCAGTTTAGTTTATTTTGGTTTTAATTTTCAGAGAATTTTATACAATCAACATAGATTTATTCTTGACGCCTAATCCTTTGATTATATTTGGTAACTCCTCTCTTTCTTTTCCAAAAAAATATCAAAAACCTCTCAGCTCCCAGATGATTGTTGACACACTCTAAGCCCATGCGTGTAAAAGCTGTGATTAATTAACAATTTCTTATTTCCAGTGATGGTCCTGTGGCCTTTATCCAAAAAGGGCAGCGCTGCCAGCGAAAGCTAATGGATGAGATGGAAGATGTGTTTTCTGCGCTGGAATCTTGTTTGCGTGCTTGAAACAAGATACAGATTGGTGCTCTGATGAAAATTTTGCACGACCTCAGAATAATCGATGACTGTAATGAAGCCAAAGCAACAAACATGCTGACATTCTAAACTCACACGTTGAACAAATCCACAGTCGACGCACAGTTCACCAAAAAGGCCAGATCAAACTTTTCCAGTTTTAGCTCGCTTGACCCTGCTAATACTCGTTGGCCTTCAATGACCCACATAGATTACTGGGTCAGCCAGACTGGCCCCTGGGTTTAAAGATTTGTGGGCTGTCATGGCAATCACAAATATTTCTGGCCTATCCTTTTATGACCTGACCCTGTGAGCAGGTCAGTTAAGGTGCAATAGGGGAACGATAGCAAAGAAGAAGCCCGACAACCTGCTGAGCCATGGCCACAACCCCTAGTAGCAGCTGACATCTTTCCAGACAGACGGACAAAATGAAGTTTGCTCATTCCCTGCAAAAGGGGCCATTATTGCTGGATCTGGCTGCACATTTCACTGAGCTGAGGATGCACTTACTGTATTTTTGACACTTCAGCAGCATGAAAAGCAAGCGCCTTTCTTCATGTTCAAGTGGGCCTTGTTCACCTCTTTTTTTTTTTGACATGTTCAGAAGTGTATTCAGCTATTTCTTTGGCCAGATTTGCAGCGAGACCAGAGTGCTCCCTTTTGTGAGCGAAAAAGCAAAGGGAGGGCAGATCAGCGAGTGCATGAGGCAAGCTCGCCTTGCAGCTGAGGGACCGTTTGATAAACCTCCCGTAATTAAGTTTACAGGCTGATTGTTGTATTTTATTTGCTAAGCTGACACTTGTCAAAATAGAACATGCATGGCTGTTGGCAGCACACAGTGGGGGATTTAACCAGGTTATTAAAGCTTTAACCCATTTTCAATTCAGCGTGTGCTAAATGGATAACAACCACGGAGATGGATTTCCATTTTATCCTAATTCACTGGATCATTCCTACATACTCCATTTCCCCGATGGTTCCAGTTTCAGAACATCCATCTGCATCAAGCATTTCTCTTTCATCATCTGTTAGTATAATTTCACCTCATGCTCTGAGTACTGAAAGAAATAGAAAGGCGCTTTTCATTCAGGGCTAAGAGAAATATTTGCCGCACAACGAAAAAGGAGAGCAATGGCGGAGACGGGCGCATCAGGATAATTAATAGTGATTGTGAAATTAATTACTGCTTGCATGCTTTTAACCTGTTAGCTTTAATGACATGACACTAACAAACAGATGTACGTTTTAATGCTAAAACTCCAAACGGTGCAGCAAATCTGTGCTGCAGCTTCTTGTGTGATTGCACTGGACACGGTATCTGATGGTCTGAAATCGGTAAGGCTATAAACAAAAGTTCTTTCAAATTAACACAGTGGCCTCTAAGACCTTTAAGTCCAGCAGCAGCAACAGCGATAAGAGCTTCTATGTGGAGATACAAAAAAAAAAACATGGCCGAACAAGCTGCAGGCTGATGACATTTTAATAGTAGCTTTAATCTGCTTAGGGACAGGGAAATATTCAAGATGCTCCAGATATGATACCGCAATAGTTCACTGTAAACCCAAATGCTCAGCGTAATTAAATTTTAAGCAGTGCAAACTTAATTTGAACTTAATTTTTCTACCTACTTTAATATTTTGAGTTTCTGTGACCTTTTTCTCCCTTTTGGAGTTGATGGGAATATTATTATTTTTTTATTATTAACTTCTACTATCTTTTAGATGAGGTAAGACCCAATTATTGTATTTCAGAGTACTTACTTTGCTTGTGTCTAATTATACTGTAGCATCCAGGCTGAACTTGTGTAAGTTCTGGGTTTGCACTTCGAGAAGTGCATGTGTGCTCTATTATGTTTATAGGTCAACTGCTTACTTAAGCACAGTCAAACACTACAGTACTGTGTAAAAGTCCTGAGCTAACCAAAATGGTAAATGGGTAGGATTTACTGAAACATTTACAAACATAAATGGAAATGCAGTATATAAGGCAAAAACAGAGTTTGTACAATTCTAATCAGCTTGAAAGTCAGTATTTAGTGTGACCACCTTTATTCTTCAACACGTTCAAGTCTGCACTCTTTGGGCTTTCTTGTAATTTCTTCAAGTAGTCTTCAGGAATAGTTCTCCAGGCTTCTTGAAGGACATTCAAAGGTCTTCTTTGGATGTTTCTGCCTTTTGTTCTGTTCTCTGTCAACATGATCCCACACTGATTCAATAATGTTGAGGTCCGGCCTCTGGGGAGGCCAATCCATGACTGATAGTGTTCCACTGAATGCTGTTCTATCCAGCTACGCTTTTCCTGCATTGGCAGTGTGTTTGGGATCATTGTCATGCGGAAAGATGAAGCTGTTCCCAAGCTGTTACTTTCCAGATGGTACTAAAGATATGGGAACAAATTGTGTTTTTGCAGCGGGCTACTAGAAACAAAGTGACTAAAGATATGAATTAAAATTGGTTCTTGGTAAGTTTTCTATTATCTGTTGATACAAAACTGATTCATCCCAGGAGTAAGGCTCCTTTTGAGTGGCTGAACAAATCAAAATATCATTCCTCTGACTGCTTTTTACTCATTTTCAGTGCAATCCCTCTACCTGACCAATTTCAGCACCCAATTAAAGTACTTTAAAAGGCTTTCTTTAAAAAATTACAAGAAAGTCTGATTCCAGTCATGTACATATAGCACAGCAGCTTAGCTAGTGCATGCAGGGACGTGGATGACCAATGATGACGATGATTTCTTTATGGAAAAAGAAAAAAAAGGATTCTATTGCTGTGTGTGCTGAACTTTATTGTGCTGACAGATTAGACACCATTGGGGTCTGGACATATGGCAACGCAGTTCTCCATTAACCTGCCAAAACACCCAAGAAAAACAGTAGCAATGCCATTGAAGCCAACTCATAGTCCATTAATTCAGCTAATGATTAACTATATCCTAGCCTACAGTAGCGTTCAATCAACACAACATAGCTCACAATTCTCTAAACAGCTCATTCAATCAGTCAGTTTACGACCCACTAGGGTAAATCCAAATCCTCTAAAAAAGATGGAACAAATCATTCAAGAGTTGCACATCACTGATCAGACCATTAAGCCTAAACAACACTGTGCCTGTGACTTGAAAAGACAGCAGTGACATAATGCTGGGCTGCTGGTGGGATGACTCAACAGAGAATGAGCCAAAACCTGAATCTGTTCCAGCACTGCCCTGTGTGAGAAAACAGCCAATGTTTGGTCACGTCTGGAATGTTTAAACAGATGGAAAAGAACCTTTTACGCCAATCTTCATCACCTGAAGGTAGCCCTGCCCTATTTAGTGTGGTCCCACTCAGGAAGCAGCACCTACATATATGCAAACAAATACCCACACATCTCTCACATCGAGCCCCTCCTTAGTAATTCCCCAAGCCTGCAATAAATCAAACCGCACCTGCGAGAACACTGACCCCTGCCACCCCAGCAACCTCTGCTTCTGCTCCCCTCCTCTCATTACGCCAGCTGTTTTCTCTGCAGAGCCCTGGACTCCTTCATTATAGGCCTCGCCGTGCTCGCTGGCGAGCCCCCCAGGGCTCGTTATCGATAGCACTGCACTGAGCAGCCCAGCCGATTGGAAAGGCTCGCCACCGAGGCTCAGTGGACGCGCGGGGGCGGGCGCGGAGGATTCATTAGAGCCCAGTGGCAACACTAAATCTGATGCAGCAACTGCGACTTATTCCTCGGTCTGATAGGAGCAATTTATTGGAGGGGAGTCTTTTTCCCCCTCCCCTCTCTCTCCTGTGACGTGGACACGAGAGGGGTTGTAAACACTGGGCTCTCCACATGAAGATAACGGTGGCAGAAGGTTATCTGCGCCACAGCGGGAATGATGTATGCACGGCAAATACGGGAGAGTGGCGTGCGATTGCGTCCGCCTCCCACTCTTCCTTCTCCTCTCACTCACGGCCTGATGTCTGCGTGTCTCCCAGGCCCTCATCTTTACTGATCTGATCTGCTGTTGAAATAAAGATCTGCGGTAAACACCGAGAGGTGTGTGGTTCTGCCGTCTCGGGTGAATTCGGCGCTCAGAAATCGCCTGCCTCTTCTCTTCTCTCTAAACTTAAAGTGAAATCAACTCTCACAACCTCAGAGGGGCCCCCTTAACTCCTAAAGCATACTCACCTACCACACACACTCGCACACACCTGTTTGGCATAAACACTTGTACACAACCCCAGTGGATACTTCAAGTGGCCCTTAACAACAGACCACTGAATGCTGATTACAAGCTCTCCAGTAGCTAGCTCCCTCATTATCATGTCTTTAATTGGGACCGTGTTTGTATCCTTTCCTGCCGCGCCGCTCCTTAAAGCTTCTGCGGGGCTCTCGGTTGTGTTTACTGCTTCACTTGGTTGACTGAAGCAATGCTCTGGCCTGGGGACAAAGGAAAACAATGCCCCTGTTTAAAACCGTTCTGCTTGGTGACAGCCCCCCCGCCCCGGCAAGTACAGACAGCTTCTCTAGCTGCTGGCCTTGACTGCGTGTCCTCTGGCTAAAAAGATGATGGTGGGAAAAGAGAAAGAGCTATCGCCGCGAAACAAAGTAACAAAGTAACAAGCGCTGGATGTGTAAGTGGATAGTAGCTTGCTGGCCCTTATGAGGTTATAGGAAGCCTAAGTACATAGATAGAAACTCTATGCACAGGCACACAAACAAGCTACTTGCTCTCTTCACCCCAATTTCTGTCACTGGACTGCCGTGCCCTGCAGAATCTGCACCATCGATCTATCTGGGCGGACTAGAGTAAATGTACAATTCACAATCTGTCTCCTTGCTTCTAATTTCCATTTGAGCGATTGGCCGGTATGGCTGGAGCATCGCCCAAAGGCTGAAGTCCATGGAGAGCGACTCTATTGTCTAGTGCTTTATTTATTCCTCTCTGGGCTAGAAAGCTCCGGCTCCCTCGCCAGCCACCACCCCTCAGCTCGGCAGCCAGCAGCAGCAGAAGAATGGATGCCACAGAGGAGCAGAGGGAGCTGTCTGCTGTGGCTACATCAATTGGTGTCTGTCTCACAGAGGCCGAAGGAGTTGTGGGTGTTTCGGCAGTGCCTCGACGGTCCTTGGGCCGTTTTCAGGTTCACTGGCGAGAGTTTAAACTGCCGAGGTCTTGGAGGGAGCTCAGAAAAAAGGAGACTCTGCTACTTCTACTCCATTTTCAGACTTGCTTGTAGGGCTTGGATTTATTGTGGATACCAAAAAGGCATGTTATTGCAATGTTCACAGACAAATTAGCATTTTACACTTGCGTGAAACCACAAACACCACAGAGAGCCAGGATGTCCTTCCACTGACAGTAGCTGCTATTTCAACAGAGACCAAAATCACTGTCAGAAATTACTTTTCAGGCAAAATGGGCAATGCAGAAATTATTTCTTGACTTTAAATAAACTTCCAGGGTTCAGACAGACAACAACATAAACCTCATACATCAAATCTCCTTCAAATCTTAGTACTTCAGGTTTAGTTCAGACTGCTAAGCCAACAGGATCATTTTTACATCTGAAACATTTCTCAGGGGGTAGGATCCATCTAATGGCAACCTTGCATGTTCCCTCTATGATTAATGTAGAGTCTGAGTCATCATTAAAAGAGGCTGGCCCAATCTCACTTTGTCATTTAAGCCTTTTATCTCTTTCCCACTTCACTGTCTCATTGTCCTAAGTGAAAATCTGCAAGGACATTAAAGCCACTGGATTCTTCAGTGCATTTTCAATTGGGAAGACAAATCTTCTCCTTGCAGAGCATTGCCCAGGACAAATTTGACCTTAATGTTTATGACATAACAAGCTAACATTTTTTGAGACAGAGGCATTTTAGTAATCTTACTATAATGACTGTAGCCAATGTATACATGTCTGACTCCTCTTAGACGGCATAATCAGTCTGGATGAAACTCACTACATAAACTGCCCAAATTACCAATATTAAATCCTTAAAAATCATATATATTTTATGTGCAGTACCAGATTTTAAAGTAAATAGCAACATTACGTGTACCTTACACGTCCGTGCATGTTGCTGACATTACATGTCTGTTACTGTGCATCTCTAAATTTTTCATTACAAATTCAAACTAAATATATAAATTTGTAAAAGGATGAATTATCAAAATCATCAACAACTTACACATAAGAGTTCAGTTACTTAACACACAGACATATATATATTTGTATTAATATATATAAAATTATTTACAATTACATAATTACATTATAACTATTGGTTTCTTCCTGTTAAAAGAGAGTTTTTCCTTCCCACTGTCGCCAAAGCGCTTGCACATAGGGGGGGTCATATGATTGTGGGGGTCTTTATCTTACAGTATAAAGCAGCTTGAGGCAACTGTATAAAACTAAAAACACAGAAAAAGGAGACATGAATTTGTGACATGTGTGCCTGCAAACAAACACTAAGTACAGTAAATACAGGGCAAATGATCCATCCCTTTAATTTATGTAAAATGATTCCTTTTCTTTGTGGAAGGACGTATGTATGAAGAGGTAAAGAGAGCTTCTTAGCAATAATGGCTTCCCTCCTGAAAGACTTAATTTGACCATTTCTGCTGTTAAAGATGAAAAGTTACTCTGACACTAACCTGTCGTTTTGAAGTGTTGAGTCCGCTGCAAGGAGAGGATGTGATTGATGTTGATGGCTGCGTCTACCACATACATCAATGGCACACAAGGGAGCAGCTTTGATAGTCAGCGCTCACTCTTGAAAAGGTTAACTTACAAAACAGTGGTGCTATTAGTGGTAATGGGGGAATGGACAAAGAAGTCAACAGAAGGGAGAAATAAGGTAAAAAGCAGGCCTATATGGACAGGAAAAAAAGGCGAAGAAAGTGTTGAGATCAGACTTTGTTCTGTCACTTTTCTAATAATTCCCATAGCCGTGTATTACCATCTGCCTGCAGCACACTGCAGGGCCGGCGCTGGCTGCAGACGTGTCTGTCTGCCTGTGGCTCTGCCAGAACTCCATTTACCTGCAGTGACCTAACAGAGCACCCGTCTGCTTAGAACTCCCCCACCTAGCCCAAACCTGGCTCAATTAGACCCTCTGTGTGTGTGTATGTGTGTGTATGTGTGAGATTTGTGTGAGGCTTGTGCTACGGCGTATCTGTGCAAATATATTTTAAGTATGGCCGGTGTGCTTTTGTAAATAGAAGTGAGTGCGATGGCCAGGTGTCGCCATGTGTGTCGTAGCAAGACAGCAGCCGGGGGACGTTAGCTGTCGAGGAAATGTAAGGAAGGACAACCTCATGCTCACTGTCCTTCCCCGTCGGCCAATGCTAAGCAGGCAACAGATGGCCTGCTGGCATACTAAGCTGTATAATAGTTGCACACACACACACGCACGCACACACACACACACACACACACACACAAGCACACACACTGTTGGCAACTAGTATGTCTATGTCTTCTGAGAGCTGCAAAGTTGCAAATCTGTTTTTCATCCCTCTCCACCTTTAGCATTGCCATACACACAGCACAGTGATGTCACACAGTACACTAGCAGGCTAATTTGCTGGCATTATCTCCATGCTTCTAACAATCATATGGGTGCTGATGCTGTGTGATGATGTATTAAAGTCAGAGGAAGGAGTCTTGCAAACAGCTGAAAGCAAAAACAGCAAAAACATCTTTAGTCTTTTTTTTTTAAACTAGTCTGTCTTATAAATTTGACCTGCTAAGCAATCTGGTGTCATCACAAAAACATACTATAGGCATTTCGAATTGCAGTACACAAAGATTGTTGAAGCAAACTACATGAATCAACATACATGATAGGTGTTTGAGGATTTTGGAGAAGTCCGCTCATGCGGCTCTGCCCACCAGCATCATCTTTCTTTTTAGCCTCTCTGTCTATGGACCGCAGAGGCTTTGTTTATGTCACTAGGGTAATTTCTTTCTTTCTTTCTTTTTTTAAAAATTTAATTTGTATTTGATGGACCCTAATTGGCATTTGCTTCCTGAAGTTTTAATACAGGGCTAATTTACTCGTTTAAACTGATGTATTTTGTTGTCACCGTGGAAAGGAGGAGATGAGGCAGTTAGTGCTCTGTGCCACCAAATTAACACCTTCAAGATCCTATTCATTACAGCCCAGACGGGGGGAGAAAGCACATCCACCAGACACCCCCCAACCCTTTTTTTAAAAGCAGCGCTGAGTCACAGATCACATGCTCCTCCATCGGGAATCGCCTCACATGCGGACTGTGACCTTGTTTTGAAATGCTAAAGCACTCCACTAGCCATTAACTCAGTCATGCCTCTGGTTTTGGTGACTCATTAACTTCAATTCTCCGGCTCCACAGTTTGAGAAGCTCGGGGAACACATGCAACTAATGCGGGCGGCTGTGAGGCAGAAAACAAAAGCAATTGTGAGCTCCTGAATTCAAAATGCTGAAGTGCGTGCAGCTAATTCGGCGTCCACTTAATGAGGCGGAGTTTTAATAAGTCGCTGATATGGATATATACACACATACCTTATCCCAAATTGTGAGGGGTGAGGCAGAAGCATTTCAGCCCAGCGCTGATCTTTTGGGACAAAGAAAAACAGCATCCGTCTTCAGATCCATAGAAATTCTTCACAATACAAATGATGGTAAGCTTTTGGAAGATATTGGATATCAAAAGGGAAGGGAAACACGTGAGGCCACCTCTAACTACATAACTCATAGAATGAATGCACCTTTTGAGGTAAACTGTAGATCAAAGATGCGCCTTTCATTCCAGCCCTCTTTATTTATTAACAAATGTACAGTCAAAGCAGACAACCTGTAGGACTTCTGAGCAACTCATTCTGAAGTCAAAAGCTGTGAAGCAGCTTCTATTCTCTATTCTTTTCTTTGAATTTTGGCTACAGAGATTTTCTTTAGAGATTATGGAGGTCAGGTATTGATGTTGGAAGATATATATGTAGTGCTTATGTTAGTGGCAGAAAAGAGCAGTCATGCTGTGAAGTTCAGTCAATTTAAAAAAACAGATTGACTGCATCTATCTTTGTTTATTTTCTATGATTTTTTTTCGGACTTGAAGATGTCAAACTGTGTTCGCCTTTTCAGTTTTTGTGGCTTAATAGCGATGCAGATAGATAAATACTCACTTGTTGCTCATTTGTAAATGACTGAAGTCCTGATTTAAAACATTCTCTGGGTTTAGAAGTCATCGGTCGCTAACTGGCCGGATCACATTTTTATCTGCACTGAGCAGGGTTTCGTTGGATGAGGAAAAATAATGGGTTATTTGCAATTCATTCATCAGAATATTTTTTATAAACGACCTTTTTTTTGAGAGATATCTGCAGGCGGTGAAGTTAAGATAACAAGCACTAAAAATATTATAAAGTCCGGTTGTTCTCGACTTCATCATTACTGGGCTGTTGGCATGACCGGGATTCTCAGTCTCAGTCGTCGGCTGGCTTTTCTCATGCTGTGTCACATTTAACCTTGAAATTTTAATTTTTTTTAAAAGATGATCCATCCATTACTAATTAGCATAGATGAGGTAGCAACTGTGTTTACAATCCAAAAACAGACACATAATGACTGATTTAAAGAAGATGAAAACAGCACTGGTAGAGTGCAACAAATAGAACTGGGAATGGATGAGCAGTAAGATGCCTTACACAGGATGTCCAACCAGATGCTCTCATCTTAAGACATTTGGATCCATGTAGTACATAGTCCACTCTGCTACTGGGTCACCTGACAGTAATTAATTTTATTTAATTTTACTCAAGTTAGTTTGCAAAGAAATAGAAATAACTAGTGACACTACAAAGAACCTGTACTGAATGAAGGCCAGTCATATTATATCAGTACCAGAACAGACCTAATATATAGTACTGTATATGTAGATCAGCATTTTCACACCTTTCGTCTGGTGCAAATCAGTTGTTTAGTTTGTAAACTTGTAGCTTTTCACATGGTTTGGTTTCTTTTCACACAGAGAAAAATCCAAGTTAACTCTAAGCGAACCAAAACGCGGCACTACAAACCATGTGAGAATGTTCAGTCCAATTATTCACCAGATGTGTCTGGGGCGGGAGCCACAAATGTAAATACAGAAAGAAGGGCCTGTGTTTCAGACTACTGGAGAACATAGCTAATTTATGTTTGTTTGATGGCTAGGTGCTAGCTCCAGAATGCAAAGCATACTTTTCTACTGAAAGGTGTTTAACTCAAACCTGCAACATAGTTGGGTCGGATCGAAGTCGGATCACATTAACACCATAAACAATCTGCTCTGGACTTCGCCCTAAAGGGTCTTGTGTAGTTGTTTTGGTCCGCACCAGAGTGCGATTATCGTGTTCACAACTGTACAAACGAACCGCAGACAATGGGGAAAACGAACCACAGTTCAATTTAAACAGACCAAAACACAGCAGGGTGTATAAATATCCAAAGAATCTTTCTCCCACATAGAAGTCAAGAGTGTAGAGTCCTTCTTCCTGCATCACCATCAAATGTTGGGTGTAAAATGTGTTGCCAAAATGTTACTCGATTCAGTTACATTTTTATTTCTATAGCGCCAAATCACAACATCGGTCATCGTCAAGCACTTTATATCTTGTACATGGGAATCTAGTACCAGTGGATGACTGGCTAACTTTTCCATTCCAGTTCATCTTTTGCGTTTGATGGGTTCAGGTCAGCAAAGGCCAGTTAAGTTCTTCCAACCAAACATGACTTTAGTTTGGTGGTGGTGGTGGTGGTGGTAACGTTGGCTATATGTAGAGCTATGATCAAACTGGAGCTGATGCACAAAGTTGGAATCACAATATTTAAAACACAGTCTGTTGTAGCATTAAGACGACACTTAAACTCAAGGGTGTTCCTATTCTTATAGCCCCTGTTAAGCTTAGACAGTGAAGAAGATGGAAGGATACAATATGGATGGCAGACAGGCAGATGGACGGATAGATGGTAAAATGATTCATTAAGTCAACAGATTCTCCATTAATTTTCTGCGTGCGATTGTCATTTAGGGCCCACAGATGCTACTAACACGAACATGCTAATGAGTCATTCATATGTGACAGGGTCTCGTTAATTTCTCATTACCATAGATCATGGCGCACGTCAACTAACACGGTTGAATATGACAGCTCCCTACAGTGCATATGTGTGTTTGTTTGCTCACATTTCCTCATGATGGGAGGGAACAGCTGTATGCCTGGTAAAAAGAGCTGGGAACACAATGAAGTATTATTTTTAGCTTCGAATAAGCTTTGCGAGCTCAGGTCTCTCCTCTTGTGTTAGGGTAAATATATTTTGGTGCCAAAAATGGCCCATGTGCCAAAACCTGAACACACTCCAGCTTCGTGGGTGGGCCGAAAATCGCCATAGTGCGATGTACGAGCTGATTGGCTCAATGGCGCGTGACGGCTGAGGTGATTGGATCAACAGTGCGTGAGATCCACTTCGATTGGGTGAAGTGACCACCGGCTGAATGCAGGAGGCACAGCTGCTCACGAAGCTCGCGACTCTCCGTTCTGTCGCGCACACCAGCGCACACACACCCAAGCACACATCCACTGGTGAGCATGCTGTAGCTCCATATGTAGTACCATGCTGTGTTGCTCTAGGGAGACATTACCATTTAGAGTAGGGGGAGCGATCCAGCAGTGCTAGACAGAGCCATGGCTCATGCGGTGGCCAAGCTCTCTACTCAGGAAGCGACACTCCTCGAACACTGCCTGCCTGTTGCCGTCTGTCCTGATGCCAGCAAACTATTAGCTGGAGTGCTATCCATCATGAAACTGCTCCTGGTTTGGAAGCAAAATTCATCCTCTCCATTCCTGTCTTGAGGATTGTTTGTCTTACAGCAAGCACAGGGACTCACACATGTGAGAAATTCCAAAGAAAATTCAGAGACATGCAACCTCTTACTGTGGTTATGTGTTATATAAGTACCAGCTAAGTCACCTGGCCAGGCAGCAGAAACTCAACCGGTATATTTGGATGATGTCAAACAGAGGCTGGAATATAATCATCTTTTACTGAATTAAAACTGAAAAAAGAAAGTTTCGAATATCTGTCTCTATCAGAAAATGTAGTAAAGCATAGCTCACTTAAAGATTTTAAAATCAAGTCAAGGAATGAAGAAATAGAGGAAGTCAAAGATTTTAAGTCTTTAGGACTAGTTTTAGATCCACATGTCAAATCTGATGAGCATGTAAAGAAGATTTCAAAGATGGTAAAGACCAATTGGAAACACTTTAAAGTCATTCGACATCACATATCCACTTTGGCAGCTTGCTTATCTATGCGCTCTATGATATTTTCTCATTTTTCACAGCATCACGTTTATAAATAAACATCTGTCATCTTTATACAACCAAACTTTCGTTTGTATTATGAAAATACAGATTTTTGTGGGAAACTTGTGTTGTTGGTTCAAAATAAAGCAGTCAGTCGGTCACCAATTAATCTGAAATACATGTCTTTGCACTGTGGGAGGGAGCTGGGGTACCCAGAAGGACCCCAGCCAGCCAGGACCTTCAAGGAACCAACCAACAGTGCTAACCACTACACCACCGTCTTACCTTCAAAATGGACGTTACAGAAAGAAAAATATCTCATCTACAACTACTGCAAAATAGACTTAACACACAAAGTTCTAAGGTTATTTCAAAGTAAGGAGCAGTTCTTTTAATACATACTTGAGACTGGCTTCAAAAGTTCCCACTGACTCCCATATTAAAATATAGAAAGTGTACAGCAGAAAGAAACATGTTCACAGACTGGTTTTCACAGTAGTACAAATAAGGTATGTGTCTCCTCCTCCATAATGAATTTAATAATTGTATAAATGAATAAAGTCTGCACGAGGAGTGCGGTGGCTTTGAGTGACATGGGGAGGCAATCACAGAGGTAGCTAATTGGGAGCATTTTGAATGCAAATATCTGACAAATAATAAGACCTGCTGTGCGCTTAATAGCAGATCATCTAAGCTATGGTGCACCATTAATTAGCCATACATTCCATTAATGCATCCTTTCAACTAAGCTACTATTAGCTAAAAACTTACAACTCGAGACTGTCCAAACATGGTCATATCTGACTCAAAAAACTATAAAAACTATATGGTGCCAGCCCAAGTAACATACTTGAGGCTTTTAATGGGTACTCCATTAATAAGTTGATAACGTCACAGTGATGGAATTCAGTTTTACATACACTATATTGAAGAAAAATATATATAAACAATTAAATTCACAACTGGAAAATTTGGAGGTATAGAAAATAAAGGAAAACTTTGCACACATGCAATAATAAGTTGAATGCATTTGTGTAACCAACCATTTTTTTCAATTGGTCTGATTGGGTGGCTGTAGCTCAGGAGGTACAGCTGGTCATCTGCCAATCGGAAGGTTGGTGGTTTGATCCCTGGCTCCCCCAGTCTGCATCCCAAATATCCTTGGGGAAGATACTAACCTCAAGTTGCTCTTTGATGTATCCATCGGAGTATTAATGCGGGTGAATGTTAGCTAAAAGCACTTAAAAGCATAGAAGAAGTGCTTGTGTGAATGGGTGAATGTGGCATGTTGTATAAAGCACTTTGAGTGCTCCGGGAGAGTAGAAAAGCACTATATAAGAATCAGTCCATTTACCACTGGGTTGTGTTTTAGGGGGTTAGGTTGATGAGGTGACTCATGGGGCATAATTGGCTGGTTGTGAATCAGCCAGAGTAGGACCAGAGCCTATCCTCATGCTATTTTAATTTCAAGCGAAGGAATAATTCTATATTTTACACACAGATTCAATATTCCTATGCAGTTGCTCCTGCAAAAGAATCAAAATGTACAAACTAGTGTTATTGCACCTGTAGGATCTAGTTGTAGAAGTGTGGTCTTCTACAACTAGAGGAAAAATTCAGAACCTCACTAACTTCTGTTGAAGGTAAGCACTGATTTACTTTAACATGTCGCATTTTAAACGTGAGGAAAAAAATTATTGAAGAAAAATAATCAAAGTCAGCCGGTGTGCGTACAAAAGAGTATGAAGGTTACGATCATCACAGAAGCAATCTGAGTAAGAGATTCGACTGCGATCAGAATAAATGAGCTGCCTCTGAAAAGGACCTTTCCTCTGTGAGATTTCTGAGCTCAGTCTGGCTCTCCCTGATAATCATACCAAATATTCCCCCTGCCTGTTTTTCACTGCTGAATCTGTGTGCGTGTCTGTGTGACATTTTTTAGCTCTGTTACAGAGCAGGAAGCTGACACAGGCAGCAGGCAGAAGGGGACTGAAACTGTCATCACACTGCCACTATAATTCACAACAATAATGGGTAATTTATCCAGGCTCATTTTCCAGGCTGATTTACTAATTGAACCTGGTAGGAAAATTGCTCGGGAGCAAAAAAAAAAGAAAAAAAAAAAGGAAATAATAATCAGACAGAATGATAGGGTACAGCGTCAGAGCGGGCTACCACTAAATGACTGATTAATTACAGATTAAATACAGTGTAATTGATTTTAACTGATGCCGAACTTTGGGCGCAGGTATTTAGTGCGTCAAGTTCTTCGGATTTAAAATCCTGTTTGGACAGAAGCTCTTGGATAATTTTAGCAACACGTAAACAAGCAAATGTACCCATCACACCTTGCCATAGTGGTGCACACATATGCGACACAAACACACACACTTCTTTTCTTCTCTGTCTCCTCCATTTAGTATTTTCAAGTAGAAATCTCGGCACTCAGCAGGTGCACACATTCATCTGAACCAACAGCGTACACCGAGTGAGCTTGCAGCGTGCACAGTGAAGCCGGCTATCTGGCAAGCATAAGCAGAGAAAGAATATGCTGTGGGAGAAAGAGATCGCCCTGCGCACTGTCTCTCTGCCTGCCCTGTGCTTATCGGCGGCGGGGAGCTGGTAGCAGGCAATGGTGGCCCGTCACGGCTCTTTGGGCTGCCAGGAGATGGCCATTATCGCTGGCACTCCATGGCTGTCTGCGCCACTATCGCCACTCCACAAGGTTCCTCTTTATGCGGTGAGGGATATTTCCCCAAAGTGTGTGTCCATGTAGCGTGTGTGAGGAGAGGAAGGCATCAAGGATCGAAGCTTTCTTCCATCTCAACACAGAGATCAATACGGGCTGAGAAAGGAGGGGGATGGGGTGAAAGCTTTTTATTGGTCAGAGGGCTGCCAACACTTTCCACTGTGGCCTGAACTTTGACTTAAGCTGGTACAAAGTAATGAAGTTCACATTCAGGTTGGTGTTGAGCAGTTCATAACAACTTAGGACCCGATCGAAAGGCTGTTTTAGAAGACCACAAGTCCATCATTAAGCAGGTTATGTTTATCACAACGGGCGTCTTAGTTCACTCCCACAGCTCATGTTTCATGATTATAGCACCATCACAGCAGCAGAACAAATTACACTAGCTAGCAGTGCTGTGAGGTACTGCAAATGAAAAGCAGGTATTAGACGAGACTTCACTTCATATTCTCTACTGTTCACTGGTTTCACTTTACTTAAGCTATTGTGCAGAGGTCTGGGGCAATAACTATAAAAGTACATTACATTCACTTTTTACTCTTCAAAAAAAAAGCAGTTTGAATCATCCACAATGCAGGTTATAGGGATC
>VUQG01044617.1:0-27540 GCA_015106755.1 Etia nguti
ATCCCTACCCATACAAACGCAACGCAACGCCTCCTTGTCGGGGAATCGAACCCCGGTCTCCCGCGTGACAGGTGGGGATACTCACCACTATACTAACGAGGAAGGTATGGAGGCGGTTTGGAGGAAGTAATTACTGAAGTTAACTCAGAAAGATCAATTGGAGAAAAAGACTGAGTGAATATCAATGGTGCTGAAAGAAGCTGAAAGAAGCTGTAGATAATGTTACATGTGTAAGATGATTTGGGGTAATTTTTTCTCTAATGGTTAATTTTTTTTGTGAAGAAGTTCATGAAGTCCTAACTAGTTAATGTTAAAGGAATGGTTGGCTCAACGGTGCTCTGACTACAGTGCTGAAGAGAAACCTAGGGTTGTTCTTATTTTCTTCAATCAGTGATGAGTAGTAAGATGTTCTAGCTTTACGGAGGGCTTTTCTATAAAGCAGCAAACTATTTCTCCAGGGTAAATGATGATCTTCTAAATTTGTGATACACCATTTCCTCTCCAGCTTACAAGTTATCTGTTTTAAGGTGAATGTTTGAGAAGTATACCAGGGAGTCAAGTACTTCTGATTTGAGGCTGTATTTTTCACCGGAGCTACAGTATCCAGAGTCGTACGTAGTGAGGAGGTAAAATTATTAACAAGATAATCGACCTCTGTTGGAGTAGTGTTCAGGTAGCTGCTCTGCTCTGTGTTGGTACAGGGCATTGAAGATGATAACAGTGGATGGATTATATCCTGAAACTTACAGCACTTTATGAGAGACATCTACTGTGATGAAGTCTACTCCCCACTGCTGTGTAATCAATTATTGTGAATTTAAATGTTATCAGGAAATGATCAGACAAGAGAGGGTTTTCAGGAAACACTGTTAAATGTTCAGTTTCTATGCCATATGTTAAAACAAGATCTAGAGTGTGATTAAAGTGATGGGTGGGTTCTTTTTTATTTTGAGAGAAGCCAATTGAGTCTAATAAGAGATTAAATGCCCTGTTGAGGCTGTCATCTACATGTTAAAATCCACAATAATTATTTTATCTGAGCTGAGCACTAAGTCAGATAAAAACTCTGTGTAAGGCCCAGGTGGACGATAGATGATAACACATAAGACTGGTTTTTGAGGCTACGCATTAGGCTTTCAAAATGATTAAAACTTGGTCTTGGACTGATTGCCATATAACGCTTTTCTACTCTCCCAGAGCACTCAAAGTGCTTTATACAACACGCCACATTCACCCAATCACTTTCTTCTAAGGTAAGCTTCAGTGCATCCTACCTAACACTCATACTCCAATGGATGCATCGGAGAGCAACTTGGGGTTAGTATCTTACCCAAGGATACTTGGCATGCAGACTGGGGGAGCCAGGGATCAAACCACTAACCTTCTGATCAGTAGATGACCTGCTCTACCTCCTGAACTACATCCACCCCTCATCTTTGGTTGATATTAGAATAATCCTTTAATTGTCCCACAAGGGGAAATTTGGGTCGACAGCAGCAAAGCTCATCATACTGGAAGCATCATACTGGTACTGGTAGCATCATACTGGAAAACTGTTCCCCAACTGGTTGAAATATGTTTGCTGCAGATTCATAGCACTCTCTTTACACTCTTTAACATGACTGCTAAAGCACCAGTGCTGCTAGTGAACTAGGAAAGAGTATGTATTCCCTGACTGTTTTGTGGCGCTGCACTGAAAACATGCCTGCAATTGTTTTGGTCGGTAACCATATAGTGTTTTTGCATACAAAGACAATGGTATGTGTGTGTAAACGCTTGCCAACTAGTCTCCAGTCGGTAGTGAAACTGGAAAAAGTGTGGCATAAAGCAGAAACTGAGTCAATTTTCCTTCAAAATTAAAGCTGCACCTTCTTGAAACCTGTTGGCTGCAGAGCAGTACACATTATTTCCTTTGCAACTGTTGGTTGCCAGGGTTTCACAGCCTGAGGTCTTTATAGAGTGGCACTACTTTTATTATTGATGTAACAGAAATAATAGCTTGGTTTTAAGGGATATCTGTATAAGTTTGTATGGCTGGGGGGGCACCCTGTCTGATGTAGTGGTTAGTAATACTGGGGCACCATACAGGACGGTCCTGTTTCCATTACTGTTGTACACCTTGTACACCTCAGAGTTCCAGTACAACAGTGAAAAATGCCACCTGGAGAACTTCTCTGATGACACTGCAGTGGTTGGGTATATTAACAGTGGATTAACAGGACCAATAGTGATGCTGTGTACAAGATAAGGGATCAGCAGGCTCTACTTTCTAAGGAAGCTCAAGTACTTAAATGTGTGCAGCAAGATTTTGGAGATCTTCTATGAATCTGTGGTAGCGAGTGCCATAAATATTATACTTTTATGCAGCTTTTTTTCTTACATTTAGAGCATGCACATTTTTTATTAATACAATTTGCACTTCTCTTATACACAATGCCAGTCTTTCTTTTACTGTTTTTAACTAATGTCATTTTTACTCTTCTTTGTTTTTTTATCATAGTGCAGGAATTTATATGTATGCAACAATCTCATATTAGGCCCTTACTGCCTGTGGTACTATTATTTTAACTGTGTTATTTGTTGTGAATTGTAGAGTGTACTATTTTTACTATTTTTTACTCTTTATCATGCTGCTGTAACACAACAACTTTCCCTTGTGGGGTCAATAAAGTATCCATCTATCCATCCTGAAATGTATGCAATAAGAGACTTAAAAGAAAGGACACAATACTATCAAGAGATAGGAATGAGACAAAATATGGTGGCATTTAGGTAGCAGATCTAGTCTTACTGACCACACAAAGTGCTTAGTCATACAGAGCTATTTATATCTACATTTAGTTCTTAGCCACCTCACATTCCAGGACAGTTAATAATCACCAGTTAACTGACGATGGTATGTTAATTTACAGATTAGCATGCATATGCAGTTATGAAATTTGCTGAACTTTAAATGATCTGAGCAGTGATTCAGAGGTTTTAGTAACCTGCTGTTTAATTTGATTTACTTTTGGTTTCACTTCTGTCAACAGGATTAAGAAGGTTTTCCATTTCATATTACTTAACTTTATAATTGAACTAATAGTAAAAGGAATGTATCTGGTTGCCAGAGATAAGCTCAAGATAAAATTGGTCATGCACTACAATAAAATGTGCCTATAAAGAAATATTTATTGAAGAGCATCATACTTGTGAAAATAAAAGAATTGTTAGTTAAAATAATAAAAAAAATATAATAATAAAATAAAGCACAATGCCTCATTAGTCCTTTCTCTTGACTGGCAAATCAATTACTAATGAAAGCAAGATAGGATTTTCTTTTCCACTGCATTGTAGTCATAAAGTGATAGTGGACAACTGGACCTAAAATAGGTTTTGCAGAGGAGTGGGCACTGCCATCAACCTTTTTTATATTTATTCTTAATTAGGGAAAATTGCAAATTAGTCTGACTGGGGAGTAGCATGTACTTGTGAGACATGGGTCTGAAGCACTGTCATTGCTGGGAACTAATACTATGAAATCTCATTTACTGGATCCAACGCTTTATTTCATTGCTGCCTTAACTTTCTACTCAACATCAGAAGGTTTTACCTTGGAAAGGTACAGTCTATAAGTCAATTAAAATGCAGATGTGGTAAAGAAGATCGGCCAAAATATTCTTCAAGTATGCTGGGTTGAAAAGAAAACATACATACGATTAAAAATAGTATAGATTTGTTTATATTGGTGACTTAAGACTTTGTGGTGTGGACCATGCATTTGTCACGTCTTTGGTTTATACCAGGTTTCTTTTTTCTCTTTTATGTTTTTGTCTCCACATTAAGTTTTCCAATCAAGGAAAGATATTTTTTTTATAGACACAGCTCAGATACCAACTCTGATCTCTGTTGAAAAGGCTGTGGAAGTGTGTGTGTGTGTTCACTATGCCTGCTATGTCTTTGTAAAACACTGCTTTGATTGAGAATCTGTATGTAAAAGAAACAATTTTTCAGAGGCAGCCCCATTCAAAAGCATTCTTTATTCTGTTCTCATCTCAGCATCTTCATGATCAAAATGGATGCAGTGACTGGTTGCTTATGTTTATTTATCTATTTAAAATCAGTTTCTGAGAAGGTCCATTGAAATGCAAAATGAAGATCCTCTTTGCAAGAACTAATAAAACTAAAATTCAGTGAAGTGTATTGAATGAATGTATGGAATGTGTATGGGATGAAAATATAAATAAACAAGCATCAGCTTGAGAAGCTGTCATTTTGATTTTTCTCTAGCAAGATAAAAGACAATCCGTCTAGTTTCACTTATTTTTCTCTGAAATTGTTCGGACTAAATGTTGTGAATTCTAGTTGGTATTTTTTATATAACATTTTGATATCCATTTTGGCTCCAGTATTGACTGATAAGTATGTTTACGATTAAGAATTGATAGAGTCATGGTGCACAGTTGCTCAGACTAAAAGAGCTTTTGAGTAGAGAACAAAATGTCCCAGACTATGCAGTCCAAACTGATACTATTCCAGTATCTCCCACCTGCAATGAAACTTTTCTCCAGCCTTGGACCTTTCAGTGTGAGGATTTTCACATTTATACCACAGGTGTGTCTACTAGAGGGTGAAGGGTTGCACTGTATTTTGGAAGAATTACAAACAATAATCAGTTGATGATTAAAGCTGGTTTATTTAATTAATTTGTATCCAATTTTACCTATGTTAACATGGTGTTTGAGGTCTGATTGAAGGATTGATGTGATGGTAAGGTAAGGTCCACTGCTCCGCTTTGAATATTGGTATAAACTTGACACAGTGATTATTTAATGGATTTTCACCAAAATTGTGCCCAAGTTCAAGGCCATATTGGTTGGTTGTTGTTGTTGTTGTTGTTGTTTTTAAGGCTTGCAAGGGAGAAAAAAACTCCCTTGTAAGATGAAGAAATTTCTGACAGAACCAGGCTCAGGAAGGGACAGCAATCTGCCGCGACTGGTTGGGGTGGGGGGAGTGAAAGCCAAAGTGATAATTATTGGAGCACTTAATTAATTATTGGTTAAAATATTTATCTGTTAAAATATTTGTTGTCGGATTAAAAGGAGTATTGGGTTTTGTGTTGTGGATAAGCGTTTGCAGTGTAATTCTGCTGTAAAAACCCTTTTCCAACCCCTGCTTGTGTTTTTCTCACTTTTGTCCGGGGTCAAAGAAGCAATGCTGGAGATTTGTGTCCCCCTCTGCTCCTCATTTTATTGCAGGGGGAAATCTTAGAGCAGCCAGGGTAAAAAAGGGATGCTGGAGAACCTCCAAGGGTTTGATGCGCTGGCTTGGATTCAAGGCCATCATCCGTTTAATCAGGCTGACCAATAAATTTGTGCCCCTTTCAGGTCCTGTT
Source organism: Etia nguti (assembly GCA_015106755.1). NCBI lineage: Eukaryota > Metazoa > Chordata > Actinopteri > Cichliformes > Cichlidae > Etia > Etia nguti. The sequence continues at coordinate 5,375 of VUQG01044617.1, forward strand.
CTAACCATGAGTAGTTGTTCAAGCTCATCAAGATGCTGAGGTTTTATATATCGAGTTTCCTGGGATTGGTATCATGTCTCATACTGAAATTGTTCGTCCATCTAAAATGTCCAGCGCTGTTCGCTGTAGTCGTCTTTTCTAAAATAATATTCTGTGGCCATATGAAACATAACTTCGGGTGTCCTATACCAAATGGTCTGCACACAGGTACCAGGAATCACTACAGATACAGGGACATGCTAGGCCAACGTCAATAACTTTGACTTTGATGGGAGACTGTTGGCAGTTCACAACCATTATGTTTCCAGGTTTGAGGTCAGCATGCACTATTCCCAGGGTACTCAGGTGGAACAGAGCATTTGGTAGTTGATGTAAAATTGGCCTCAATTCTCTTATGGGGAGACCCTGGTGATTCCGATCCTTTATGTAGTCCCACAAGCTGATCAAGCAGTGTGTTTGTTTGCTCATAAATTGGTGAGAAACCTTTCAAAATAGTTTGGGTTGCTGTTGTAAAATTCTCGCAAAACTTTTCAAAATTGTTTTGGTTGCTGTCAGCTCAAAGTCCTTTAAGCACTAAACTATATCAGATGCAGGTTACACTTTATAGACTCCCCATCAAAGCAAACTTATGACATCATAATCAGATCAAAGACTATTCTAACATTCTGTGTGTGTGTGTGTGTGTGTGTGTGTGTGTGTGTGTGTTTGAGTGCATAAAGATTGATGATTTCAGAGTGGGACCAAGGCTCTCTTCGAGCCGTGACCCAGCTCCCCCTCACCTTTGATAGATGGCTTTAGGGGCTTGTGGCAGATCAGAAGTGATCCTTGCTATCTTCCACAGACCACACAATCTGACTGCTAAATTTGTCTGCCTAGGAAGCAGCCAGAATGAACGGGAAAATTATTGAATTTAACCAAGGTGCAATGAAGGTTTCCCAAATTTGCACAGCACTGGTTTGCTCAGGAAGATTAATTTAAAATTAAAGGAGAATAGTCATAGTTTTTGACCTTTGTGAAATTGAAAGAAAAAACTTATCCACTTTAATATTTAAACACTACTATGAGCAGCTGAAATTGTTGTGTTTGTCACTTGCTTAGCATTTGATGAAACTATATACTGTAAGGAGTGCAAGAAGATTTGCTGGAGCTGGAGCATATTCCAGGTGGCATAGGGTGAGAGATGGAAGACACCCTGGAAAGATAACTAGTTTGTCACAGAGCTAACACTGAGACAGACAACCATTCACACTCACGCTCATGCCCACAGCCAATTTAAAATGACCAAATGGTAGATTAGATCCCAGAACCTTCTTGCTGTGAGGGAACAGTGATAACTACTATGGGATCCATGCTTTCCATAAATTTATGAGTTTATCTATAAATGCCCACTTGTTGCCACATAAGCTAACCGTAAGAAGATATTTTTGCACAGTGAATAGTTTTAAAATTTACTACAGTAGCTAGAGTTTAATATGGGATTTCCCGTTCTACTTTTAAACCACAGCCCGTTCAAGTTTTTCAAATTTTTGGTGTCAAAATAAATTCTGATTCCTGGCTTTCCCAGAATAATTAATTATTTTACAACACTTTATGTCTCTAAAACTGAAGTATTCTGAACTTCAGAACACATACAGCAAAAACCCAAGAAAGAGGAGCTGGACAAAGCTGGACTGAAAGACAGCTCAGAGGCACTAATCATGGCAACACAGAAACAAGCTCTGAGCGCAAGATTCATAGAGGCTGAGGTCTACCACACCAGGCATGACCTCAGGTGCAGGCTGTGTAAAGAAACCCCTGAGACAAACCACCACATAACAGCAGGGTGCAAGATGCTAGCAGGCAGGGCATACATGGAACGCCATAACCAAGTCGCTGGCATAGTATACAGAAACATCTGTGCAGTGTATAGCCTGGAAGTCCCGAGGTCAAAATGGGAGATGGTCCCTAGGACTATTGAGAAGACCGAGCTAAGATCCTGTGGGAATTCCAGATACAGATGGACAAACTGGTGATGGCTAACCAAACAGACATAGTAATGATGGACAAGGAAAGGAAGAGGGCCATAGTGATAGATGTAGCGACACCAAATGACAGAAACATCAGGAAGAAGGAACACAAGAAGCTGGAGAAGTACAAAGGGCTCAGAGAAGAGCTCGAGAAGATGTGGAGGGTGAAGGTAACGGTGGTCCCAGTGGTAATCGGAACACTCGGTGCAGTGACTCCCAAGCTAGGGGAGTGGCTCCAGCAGATCCCTGGAAAAACATCCGAGATCTCTGTCCAGAAGAGCGCAGTCCTAGGAACAGCTAACATACTGCGCAGGACCCTGAAACTTCCAGTCCTCTGGTAAAGGATCCGAGCTTGAAGGATATACACCGGCAGCAGGGGCGAGAGGGGATTTTATATACACTACTGGTCAATAAGTTTTAGTTATTTATTGCAATTCATTTCATTCAAGTCCAATGAATAGCTTGAAATGGTACAAAGGTAAGTAGTGAACTGACAGAGGTTAAAAAAAGGTAAGGTTACTCAAAACTGAAAAATAATGTACATTTCAGAATTATACAAAAAGACCTTTTTCAGGGAACACAAAATGGGTTAACAATTTAAAGCTGTTCTGCAGCAATGGAGGTTGATCAAGCTTTGAAAGCTGGTGCTACTAATTTCTACAGGTGTTCCAACTTTTCTGAATTACTTGCAATCCCCCTCTGTCTGCATGAAAGCAGTGTTGAAACACACCATACTACGGTGTGTTGAAAAATACTGTACTGCAGAAAGTAGTGTTGCTACACAAATGGCGAGAAAAAGGCAATTAACAATGGAAGAGAGACAGACCATCATAACACTTATAAATGTAGGTCTTCCCTAAAGGGAAATTGCAAAGAAAGTCAAGGTGTCAGTGAGTACAGTTTCCTTCACCATCAAAAGGCACTCAGAAACTGGGGCAAACTCTGACAGGAAGAGGTCTGGCAGACCCAAAGCCACAACTGAATCAGAGGACAAGTTTCTGAGAGTTAACAGTTCGCGTGATAGGCGAGCTGGACAACAGCTTCAAGTACAGCTTAATAGTGGTCTTAGTAAGGTTTGACAGGACAAGTTCCAGCAAGAAAGCCATTGCTAAGACATCAGAATAAGACTTATGGATTGATGAATCCAAATTTAAATCTTCGGTTCGTTATGCAGGATTTTTGTACGCCATCAAGTAGGCAAAAGGAAGGTTTCGCAGTTTGTGGCATCAGCTGTCAAACATGGAGGAAGAAGTGATCAGAAAACAGAACTGCAGTCATACCTTCAAAACACCATCCCCATTGAGGATGTGTTTGGTCCCAGACCACCAAAATGAAAATCAATAACCAGCAAAACACAATGTAAGTAAAAATCCACAAAGAAAAACAACATGACAGGCTCAAATACACCAAAGAGCAACTTAACATTAAGCAGACTGTTAAACATTAGATTTAACAGTTCATTAGTTACAAATTCTGACTACAGAATGTCCTATATCCCTGTCTGTAAATGTCAGTCGAATAAAAACCTAGACAGTATTCATTCATTAGAAAGCCTTACAGTTAGCCTTGTCTACCTTACTTGGAAAAGTCAAAACCAGTTTTAGCTGTTGTTATCTAGCGTTCTCCTGGCCCTTACTTGTAGTTTATATCAGACTTTTTTATCTGGTTTAGTATTTGGTTCTGCTAAATAATTATTATATCAGAATTATTTAACATCCATGTAGATGATTAAAAATGATAGCTTTAATACTGCATTTAACTTTTTAACTTAACAGAAGTCCTTTTGAAACTATGTTTAAGGAAGTGATTCCTTCACTGTTACCTTTTTTTTCCAATTAAATTCTATTTTTATTTATATAGCACCCAAATCATAACAGTTGCCTCAAGGTGCTTTATATTGTAAGGTAAAGACCCTACAGTAATACAGAGAAAACAGAAAAACCCAACAATCAGATGACTTTTTCACAGGGAGAAACCTCCATCAGAATGAGGCTTAGGGAGAGGCGGCTATCTGCTGCAACCATTTTGGGGTGAAGGGAGGAAGACAGCACGACACAATCCATATGCCAACACAGTACCAAGCAGCTATCGAAATTTTGCTCCCACAGACGTGGAATAGTTCCTTAATCGTGTTAGATCCTCTCTGGGTATGACTGTAGATGCTGTCTTCCCTTAAAAAGAAAGCAAGAAATCAGAGATGTTTGACTCCCTGGTATAACTCACAAATGTGCAAAAAGCAGATGGAGGAGAGGCAATGGCATTGCACTCATTTAGACAATCTTCATTTGGCCTCACAATTATATTAATATATAATATAAATAACCCCTCTGTAAATCTAGGTTATCTTACTGTTGATCGAGAAAAACAGGAAAAACCCCAGGTTTCTTTTCAGCACTTCAGCCAGGCTGATAAACAGTTGGAGTTCTGTTGAGCCAAGAAATTTTGTCACAAACTGAATTTTACCCATTAGAGGAAAATTATTCACAGCTGATGTGATAGATGTGTCATTAAGTATAGCAACTTTTAATAACAGCTGATATTTGCTTAGACTCTTTCTTTCCTATCAATCTTTCTGAGTTAACTTCGATCATTTCTTTTTATAAAAGATCAGTGTGCCTCTTAGACCCCATTTCATTAAGACTGCTGAAAGAAGTTTCGCCATTAATTAGTGCTTCAGTTTTAAATCTGATCCATCTATCGTTATAAACAGGCTACACACTAGAGGCTTTTAGGAGGGGAGTAATTAAACCATTACTTAAAAAGACCGTACTTGATCTGTATTAGATAATTATGGAGCGATTTCTGACCTTACTTTTATTTAGGAAAAATTATTGAATGAGTAGTAATTAGTTTATTTTAAGTTTCAGTCAGGATTTGCACAAGACAGGTTTACGAATGATCATCTTATGGCGTTGAACAGTGGGCTCATTCCTGTGTTTGTCCTTAGTGCAGCATTACAGTGCGATTTGAATCATACCTATCTGATAGATTCCAGTTTGTGTCTTCTTCATGCAGAAAAGTCAGTAAGAACCAAAGAACCAATTCTTTTTATATTATACATGCTTCTGCGGGATAATGTTTTAAGAAAAAACTGCATAAATTTTCTTTGAAATGCAGGTGAGACCCATCTTTATTTAGCCATGCAGCCAGATGATACAGGTCAATTAGTTAAACTAGAGGCATGTTTTAAATACAGTCCAAAAAAATCCTGGACATGGAACATGAAACATGATGTCTAACCAGATACTTTAGATGGCATTACCTTGGCATCCAGTAACACTGATGAGTCTTGGAATAATTTCTGGTCAAATATGCCTGACTACAGACATATTGCATCATTCATTTTCAGCATGACTCCGAGACAAAATATTTCAATTTTTTAGCAATATTGTGCAAAACTGGTTAATGCATTTATAACTTCCTGCATGGACTACTGTAATTCATTTTTGTCAGGGCTCTCGAAAAGCTCCCTGAAAAGTTTTCACTTGATCATCTTGATTAACTCACCTCAGAGGAATTTGCAGAGTGGCTTTAACTGACACTGTAGTCTCTATTGGCAAATTCTATTATCATCTTTTGAGAGGAAGCAGAAAAGGAACGGAGTGGAACCCGTACACCTATACGAGCTCTCTCGATACTCCACATCAGATGAGTATGTCACTGTGTGTCAGTGAGGCGTTCTATCCCTAACAGCTTTCCCAGGCGCAATTCAATAATGTCCCTAAACCCAGCAAAGTGAATCCATGCGCAGTTTATTACTGTCGCCTTCCAAAATCTTGGGAGGAAGCTTGCAGTCAATTATGTCTTTTGTTCTTTATGTTGAGTGCTGTATTAAGTGTCTCTGTCAAGCATGTCAAATTGATACAATGAAAAAACGTGAGGCTGGGATTTTGCCCTCTTCTTATTCTCAGATCTCAGTAGTAGTCCCAGTGTGCTTGTAATCTTGAGAGACAAACACAAAAGAACAGAACATGAAAATTCTGACAGACGAGTGATGAGTAGGGACCGAACAAAGCATTTTTCACCAGATGTTGTAGCATCCTATGAAAAATGTTAAATCAAGAATTGGTCTTGGTCAAGAATAAGTGCTACAAGAAACATGAGGATAGAAGACAGAATTTAGCATGCCATATTTCAAGTGCAGATTTTGGCACATTGTATGAGAATTTGGCCTATCACACCAGATCAGGATCTGTCTTCATTCATGTTGTTGCCCAAAATCCACCCATCCATCCTTTCATTTTTGTCTACACATCCAATTAAGGGTCACAGAGCGGCTGCAGCCTATCCCAGCTATCAAAGGAGGAGAGGCAGGGTACACCCTGGAAAGGTTCCCAGTTTGCTGCAGACAACCATTCACACACATATTCACTCCAACAGCCAGTTTCGAATCACCAACTAACCTAACCCTACTATGCTGCTGAATGTAAAGCTTCTATTTCTGTGTTTTTTTTTAGCAAAACAAATGGGTTTTTTTTTCTTTACAATTGTTGTTGCTGTGTATCACATTTAAATGAAGTCCAATTCAGTAGACCTAGGTGAATTATAGTTATAGTATACAACTGCAAGGATCCATCAGCCCTTGTAATCAATATATTCCTTCTTCCCTTTCAAGGTGTCCTGCAGGCACACAGATTGTGAAAATACTGAACCTGGCACCAGCTGTTGGCTTGTCACATTATCTCCAAATGACCCTCTCCAATCTCTCTCTCTATGTGTGTGATCTTTCACAGGGGACCTGGTGTCAGATGATGAATACTTGGAAATCCCATCTATATCCAGACAGAGAGCAGGAACGTATGAATGCACAGCTGTCAATGATATTGACACAGACGTGCAGACTTTAGACATCACCGTCAACTGTGAGTCGACTGCTAAATGTTTCAAAAATTCACACAAAAGGTACTAAATTGTGCTACTTTTAATGTCACCGTGTTGGACGGGTGATGATGGAAAAAATTTGGGATTTTTGTTACACTATTTTAGTACCTTTCAGACTGACATTGATCAAAATTCTGTAATGTCTAATATATCCATCCATCTTCTTTGAGTTTTCTTTCAGGGTTGAGCTGTCATAAATCAAGGGGCAGGGTACAGCCTGGACAGTTTGCCAATATGTTGCAAGGCTACACATAGAAACAGTCACCAATTGACCTAACCCTCCACCGAGGAAACTGGATAGAACATGCAAACAACACAGAAAGGTCGCAGGCTGGATTCTTCCTGTGAGGTGGTCGTGTTAACTGCCACACCACTGTGCCAACCTTATGTATAAAGAGTGCCATAAAGCCAAAATGAAATACCTGGACATGTTTTGAGACTGGGGTGCCTTTTTGCTCAGCAGAGCATATAAAATCGCTGAGTTTACATACTGAGATTTTGCATGTGACGTCACGTGCACATCGCTGCTACTTTTTTCCCACAATGCCTAGATTCTGATGTGTTGTTGGGTCCAGCAATGATCAAGGATGGAAAAAGAATTTTTATTTTTCGCTTTCCTGCTGATTTGGATAGAAGAAGATTTAAAAAAAAAAAACTATTAGATAATTATTAGATAAATAGTATTATCAGTTATAATTTATTTGAATTTTTCAAATCACCAATATCTGTTTTAAACTATATTTGACCATTTAACATTTTTACATTTATATTTTCATTTTCTCACTCTAGTTTTTTCTCTCTCACCTCCATCTCTACTCTCCTCCTCATCTCCATCTCATCTTCTTCCTCCTCACCTGAAGCCTCACTCCTAAACTGAAGTATATGAAATTGTTTATTTATTTTTTATATTGTCCCAGTTGGTTGTCATCAGCATATCAGGAATGTGACCCTCCTGTCTCCATACAGCTGACAAACAACTTGTTATAAGCTAACATTACCCCAGATAGTTTTTGAAACTAGCATCCTAAATCTCTTTAAGTACTTTTCCTCTGATAAAAACTTTTATTACATTCTCACATCACAAATTTATTTTCTAAGTGTGAAGATGCCCTCATTGGATCCACTTCAAAAACATTTTCAGTAACAGAGGCAAAAACAACGGCACTTACTGACAGAAAAATCTGGATATCATCAAAAATTCACTTGTATGAGAGTATTAGGGACACATGAAGAAAAACAAATATTATTGATCATTTTTACATTTAAAGTCAGAATTTCAAGAAAAGTCAAAATACTTTTTCCATATTTTGAGAAAAAAAGTCAACATGTGGAGATTACAGCTTTTGTATCCAGACAAACTGCCACAACTGCTTTACCCTCTGCAAAATGCCCGAGTTAGTGAAACTGTACTTCAGAATCAGTTTTAGTTACAAAGAAATGATTTCCATAAACACAGTGTGGTGATATGTATAAGGATGCTGAAAAGATGGCACTGAAAGCATCCGGTGGAAGGAAAAAACACACCAGTCGACCAGATTTGTCTAAAAGGAAATGGCTGGTAATGGACAAATGTAAGGATTACACCCATGTGCATCACAATAAGATGGTTCATTAAGATATCTACACAAGGCATTTTGTAGAGGATACAGCATCCAACTGTAATCTCAGTATTTCAACTTTTTTGTCTGTTACCCATCTTGACCTAGATATTCATGCCCGGATCATAAAATTACAGACCCCTGGGCAGAAATGTTTTCTGGGCCCTGGCCAACTTGTTTTGAGGATAAGAGTTCTTTCTTCAATAATCAGACATATCGACAGTACACAGAATAGTTTGAAATGCAGAGACTGTACCTTTGAGAAAAAAGTTATCAACAATTAAAAGGGATGAAAAAGGATGAAAATACTGTTTAATCACCTGTTGTTGTCATCTTCCTCCCTCATTCTCTCTCTCTGTCTGTTTTTCTGGTGATCTCCTCATCTTTTGTCTCCTTTCAACACCTCTTGACATTGCCACAGTCCTGCTCCAAGACGAGTGTTGAAACAACAATGAAGTAGAGCTCAGACAGCTTTTATCAGGAAAAACAGTTTTGGGATGTGTCCACTTAGAAAATGAATAAACATTTTTTTTCTTTGTCAAAAACATAAACATAAGTAAATAAAATAATAATGCAGCTAACAGAAATATTTCCTGTATACTTGCTTTTTTGGTTATGAGGACAGCTGGCTTCTTCATTTAGATCCAGTCAAACCTTTGGGTCATAAATCTACCTTGATTGTGAGCTGCTAACCACAAGCTTAGCTTGCATGACATTGCACTGGCATCTACTAGCTAGTTGACTTTGGGAGAGACCGCTAGCCTCAGCAATGTTGATGAAAAAGGGAGAGATAAAATATAGACTACTGTATTTAAATACAGACTGCTGTAAATGAAGACTACTGTATTTGACCAATTTTATGATAAAAAAAATCTATTTTTTGATCATATGTGGTTCAAGATGGCATGCCCATGTGGCCCAGAAAATACTGATAAGCATCCAAACTTTTGTAGGACTTCAGATCTCATATAATTGATGGGCTGTTGATAACATAATTATATAAATCATGTAGAGTGAAGTCAAGGGACAGTGCCAGATTTGCACAGCATCAGTAAACACACTCTGAGGGAGTTAGGTAAACATCCATCTTTAGCCCCAATTTGCCCAATTTATCCATATCACAAGCAAGATGCTCCCCATGAACGTGTTTTATTTCCTCTGAGACAGTATATATACTTCTGTTTACTCATTATAGTTGCCATAGTTTACTTCATCTACATAACGTATAATGTCACTTGACATGTCACGATAAATTACATGTCTGCACACCTCAATACTTTCTGAGTTCTCTAATCAAAAAAGCATTTCCATCTGAAGAACAACTACCCAGAACTACTGACTGGATGGAGTTTTTGTATGATCACATTTGTGATATCAATATGATTTCTGACTCGGTTATTAGCTGAAGCCTGCAACCATTATCTTCAGGACTTTATGTATTATTACCACTACTACATGTTTGGCTGACTGGATAATTGCATGGTGCTCCTAATATTGCTTGGAGAGTGTACCAATTTGTGGCTTTTATGTATTTTTTTAATCTGAAAGCATGTGCTATTTTAAATGAAAGATACTTTCAGATTCAAACTACTTTGTTGCTAAATTAATTATATCTAATAATAGTCTAATCATGCATGTTGCATGGCTTAATTTAACTTTCTCTGTTTAATTGTGTGTAAATTAGCTGATTTTCAGGAAATTAATATGCAACCTTAATAATTGGTTCATTTATCAAAATTAAATGCCAAATGCTATATAAACAATTAGCACTTAGTAATAATGATTGCTGTCGCTTTTTGGCCTATTTGACAAAAAACTGATTTTGTGGCATTGAATTATGCTTTATTATCACAAGTGGCTTTTTCATTGTTTTCCTGCATTTTACAGTACAAGTGATAATTCATGTTATCTATGTGTAGTTACACCATGCAGTTGCAACATTGTACAAAATATTGTATTTAATTTGCTGCAACTTGTGGTTGTGGCATAGACTCAAGAGGGGAAAATGCCATGACCTCTATCTCCTGATCATCAATGCTTGTGCTGCCGTTTACTCCCGCACACAACATTCCTGTGTGTTTCTGTCTGGTTGTAGATGCTCCAGCTGTGTCAGAGGGCAGAGATGTTGGAGTGACACTGGGCCAGAGAGGAGTGCTGGAGTGCGAGGCTGATGCAGTGCCCGAGGCAGATTTTGAGTGGTACAAAGATAACAGAAGGTAATTGGTTTTACATTTGAATTTTAATGAGGCAAATTAAAGGTATGTGAATATGTGCGTGTGTCTGTGTGTGCACGCTCAAGTTACTGATGGTTAATGATCTGCTGTTACATTTATAGTCCCAATGCTATCTAAAATGATTTCAAATTTGATATGCATCACATGAGTGATATGATTTGATATTTTTCACTCATTTAGGATCTTTAATGGCTTTGATGGTATGGAGATTATCAGTACTGGATTAGGGTCAAAGCTGACCTTCTTTAATGTGTCTGATGGAGATTATGGCAACTACACCTGTGTTGCCATCAACACACTTGGGAGCTCAAATACAAGCTTCCTTCTGTATGGTAAGTACATTTATAATACTTTTAGACATACTATAGACAACAGGAACTATTACTAAGATGCTGTAATGTGTTAGACTTGTACAAACATTGTTGTATGCAGGTATTTTATTTTGATGTTTAGTTGCTGCTAACCAGGTCACTGTTGCAGTGGTCCTTGTTATCACTAAGCTGTGTCTCTAATCATTGTCACATGTAGTGACCAGAGTTGCGCTCTTCAGTCCATGACGGTAATTGTTGTGCTGCTGTGGAGCCTTTCAAACCAAACCTGCAGCCAGTGGAGATTTTTTTATGTATTGTACGCTGAGCTCGCCAAGGTTAAAAAGCAGAATAAGTCACCAAATACAGTCCAAGACAGTTTCATTAACCAAGTACTACCCTGGGTGCATGTCTTCACTATCTCCAATGTTGTTTCCTTTGTGGAGTTTCAAATCTCACCAGAAAGATTTCAGAAGTGGACAGTTGTGTCTTATTTTGAAAACTTATTGGATTCTCTGTGCTGTCCCTGTGTCTGACATCGTGTCCTCTTCAACTGCTCTGCTTATTTAATGCGGCTTCCATCAAAAATAAGGCCAAAATATAGTCAGTGAGGGAATAGTCAATTCTGGGACTAGACTGAGACTGCCAACTTTTTGTCGGCATGTTTAAATGTCTATGTTTTGGCTAAAGTTTTAATTTGCTAGATCCCAGGTTTTTGTTGGGCTTTGTTTGTTTGTTTTGTCATAATAAGATGTATGTAATATTGTACAACAAATTAATGGGACAGCTGAGCTGAGACTTGAGAATTTTGAATCCTCCGGTTTTAAAGATTTCTTCAGAATTTCAAGTCCAGTATCAGTTGTCCGTATTTCTACTGCTACACAGCAAATAACATTGAGTTAACTGGGCAATTTTTCCAAACTGTATGCAAATATGGTCTAAAATAGCACTTATGTTGCTAGCATGGCGTAACGTAAATCACATTAAGACCCCCTCCATCCCAGTCAAATGTGAGTTAGTTCGAGCGATTAGGATTAAACTGCAAGTGCAGAGAGTCAGCACACGACAGCACAAAGCACACACTCTCATGTGCACAATGGCTTCTTTGTGTGTGTGGCTGCTGAGTTCTGTGTTCGCGGGTTGTTGAATTTACACACAAGGAATATAACTGCGTGGTAATAAATACCTGTGCCTTTTGCTTTGTTTTTCTTGTACTTTCAACGAGATTTGTTTTTTTCAATTCTAATGATTAGTTGTTTAGTTGGTATAAAAAACAATTTTTTACAGTGGTTTCATTCATATTGATTGTGCATGGAATAATCCTTTATTATTGTATTTTACCTACTTCACATGCTTGAGCAATGTTTGAAAAGCCACTTGAGCCACATTTACATTAACGTCAAAATGGAAACCTTAATAAATTCTGCCAAGATAGTAGGCATTGGAAAGTATATTGGATCAGTTTTTCATAACAGCTGCTGTCATGTTAAAGAATAAGGAATCCTTCCATTCTCTTCCACTTATCCATATCAGGGTGACGGGGAGAATAAGGACTACAGCAGTGAAATGTGAAACATAACAGAATAATTCATTATTATTTACTGCAATTAGTTGTTAATTAAATTCTTATGCGCATGTGAATACAGCAGTTAAACTGCTGTAAATTGCGGCAAATATGAAAGGAGTGCCTACTGCTTATTCTATTTTGGAACACTATAGGCTATACATAGAAGTCTATAGAACTCTTGGAAATCAGTTATCAAGCCTGTGTGAGCTTTAAATACACTGTTCTCATGTAAGCATTTCAACTCTTTATGAAATCATACCGCAATGTCTGAGTAAAGCCGTAAGAAATATTAATGTGACAGACGGCCATTCAAATAATAACAAGTCATTTCTTTAGACATCTGATTAAAGGTCCTTGTTACATACTGCATTGCTAAAGGGTCTTTATTTGGAGAGTGCACAGATGTTTGCTGTTTTACTTTATCATTGGTACTTAAAACACAGTGTTTTGCCTTTAGGACCCCACCTTTGCTTTTATAAATGGGTGTTACCGCTGTTTTGCCACTTGAACTGTCTGAAACTGATATCATAATATTGCTTTTCTGTTTCTGACACGTTGCTCTGTTCAATTTGTTTCCCTGGTGTAGTGGTAATTGAACCCACTAGCTCGACACTTTTGCAAGGTTAGTATTCAACACCAGCATGAACTTCAGCTGTCGAGGATCGATAGTATTAATTGCATGCTGGAACCTGTGGAACACTGCCATTTTCACAATTGTATGTTAGGCTGCATTGGAATTTCAGAGATGATGAGTCTCTGCTACATTTGACAAAAAGAGAAACAATTTGTCTTGGCTTTTTGAACCTGTCAAAATTGCACTTTAACCCTCTGTGGGTTTTACTGAGTTGACATGTTAGAGTTGTCTCTTAGGACGGTGAGCAGCAAAGCAAACTGACATGTGAGAATCTGTGAAAATGGTCAGTGAAGTCTGTTTCATTAACTGTGTTTCATCTTTCTCTTCTGCAAACCTAACTGCCTCTCTGTGTGACGTCGGCTTCATTTTGATTCTTTGCATGCTCTTTTCCCAATGTAAGTATTCATTATGTTTGTTTATTCTTCTGTGATCCATTGTACCTATATTTGCTGCATTTCAACTGTACATGCTACAGAAGAAAAACAAACAAACAAAACTACACATTTCTCGTGTGAATCTGTGCACATTTTTGAGGACCAGCATTTCAGCATGTGAAACTGCAGAGATAAACACCGCACCTACTTTGCCATTTGATTTGTCCTTGTGACTGCAACCAGCAGTCCATTCACATAACAGAATTGTATTAATGACTTTGATTTTGACTATGACTATGAGTGATTTTCATTACTCTCATTAGCAGTAGGAAGGATTAGGAATAATCCACTGTGGAAGGATAATTGGATACATGCCCCCAAAGGAAACTCATGGAAAGCCAAGGGAAATGAGTAGTCATTGTTTTACCAATTTCAATGTAAAAATGATCCAAAATCCTTATATAATGCACTCATTTAGAGAGAACTTGCCTTATCCCCAAAAAGGGCATTATGAAAATATTACATGCTTTTGTTCATAAAATGCATCATGCAATACTATGGTAATTTTAGCAATATCAATGCTAGAATACTGCGTTTTCATTTTATGAAGTTTTTCAGACCACTTCTCAATCTTAAGAATGTCCTTGAAAAAACAACCTTCTTTAAGCTATATCTGCTGAGCACGGTTCAATTTTTATCCTTCTAAACCTTTGAGCAGATCAAGTCATCTTGATCACCACACTCAAAAACACAAGAGTTTTCCTTTAAATATAGTTTGTTGACAATGTTGTTACTTCCTAACTGAGATTACTTCCTTACTCTGTTTCTCTTTGTTAATCCTTCATTATCATCATAACTAGCATAATTAGCATCATAACAGTGAATAGTGTTATGATGCTTGTAAGTTATGTGCTAAATAAATCACATCCAAGGATGAATGTTGACGATTAATTTACAGTTGCTACATACAACAAATACAGGAAGAAATTGCTGCATAGTAAATTAGAAACACAGTTTAATACACAAAAACTGTAATAGAAACCTGAGGGACTTTAAAGTACAAGCCACAGCATTTATCACTTGTTTTAACTTAAAACTTCAGCCAGCACAACCTTTTAACACCAACAAGATGGCCTCCTGGCATTTTCAAAATCCTCTAACTCTGTTAAACTAAAACCTCATCATCTCAAATTTCGTGACTTTTTAATAAATGGGATTATTCATCAAATTTGGGATTTTTGAATGTGTGAGATCAAAACAAACAAAAAAAAGTTCACTTTTACCTAGAACCCACTTTTGACGTGAAGACTGCTATAACACCAGCCAAAAGCTAGTTATATGTGATTGATAAATAAATATATAGGGAACTGTAGTTAGATAAAAGACGAATAATTACTACAGGGCTGAGGATGCGATTTTGAGACGCAGCAGGGGGAGTGCGTAACCGAAAGCATGGAGAACTGGCAGGTTCCTGGCTCTTCTGAGCAGCAGGGGAATCGTACCTAAAGTGAACAGAGAGTCCAGACTGTGGAGAACTAATCCAAAAAAACGAAGAGTGAAATCCAGAGCACATTACTAAAACAGGTTTTAGGCCTGACCCAGACAGCTGGGGAGGTGAAGCTGCAGACCGAGAATTGAGGAGCAGTGTGAACACTGAATTGGAGGCTCCACTTTGCTGATTTTGAGGCAGATGTAACAATGGACGAGATGATCAACTTGGACATTACTACTTTTACAATAATGTCTTAAAATGCATTTTTTACTTTTATGTAGCCTGCGTTGAGATCAATTTTAAAATGTAGACAATGTAGTAAATGTAGTGTTAATTACTGTGTTCCTAGACTCTCGCTATGCAAATATCCTACATTTCTGCCTCCTAACTCTAACAATTACAAAATCTCACTAATTTTTGTCAGTTATGTTTTGCGGAGAAACAGAAGAAGCTGTAAGGTAATACAGTTAGTCGCTTGTTCGGGCTCTTGGTTTAAGTCATCGTTAACTTTACCAGTATTAAAACATAATTGTTGCCGTATAGTCTGTGGGTGTGCATTGTCAAACAACTTTTTAAAGCACATTATCAATTTCCCTCAGCTGAATGTGTACTGAATTTTCCTGATATGTTAAGTATGGACATTTTGCAGCTGTGTAATATTTCTTGTTATTAATGCAAAACAGTATGAAAGATAACCCTAACCCTTTCTATGGCCATTTGCTGGAACATACCATCAAAGACACAACCAAGTGTCCTTGAAATTGAACTCTACTATATTGTAGCAAAAACTTCTGCCTCAGAATTGCAGTACTGTGACCTTTAAATTCTATTTTCATGCCATCTTACAAAGACGACATACAACCCATAATCATTGTTACAGCTGTTATTACTCTTTAAGTTATTGTTTAAAAAAAATACATATGTTTGTAATGCTGGATTGTTCACAGACAGGAGGTTTATTAACTTACTTCAAGTAATGACACCAGAAAAGAAGAAAACTCCTCAGTGGTGAAGCTTACCCAGATGTTTTTGCTCATTCTCTCCTGTCAGGACCGAGAGCAGTTCAGGATGGCAGCGGCGGTGCAACGAGAGTGCACTCACACAACTGTCTCCTCTTCATTATGATTCTGTCCCTCCTGCTTAGATTTTGAAGATAAATTGAGTTGAACTCCAGTGTTTTATGTTTGTGTGTGTGTGTGCGCGTGTGTGCGCGCGTGCGTGTGTGTGTGTGTGTGTGTATGTGTGTATGCGTGTGTGTGCGTGTGTGTGTGTGTGTGTGTGTGCTTTTTTGTTTTTTCCAACTGAAACCATAAACTGATGCACAGTAAGTGCATGAAGTAATCTGCACTGCATTGATGTTGACCCACTAAATAAGTATGTCATTGAGTTTTGTTTCTTTTGAGATTTCAAGGAATTTACAAATGTTTCACCTTTTAATTGAATTTTGTTGGATATTTTTCTCTTCGAATCATATTATTCTGGATGGTCTCTTTTTACCTGTGATTCTCAAAAAAAAAAAAGATTTTTAAAATGGTGTCTCTTATTTTTAAAAAGTGTCTCTTAATCAAATGGATTTGTCTTGAATTTAACCACACTGAATATTCATGTCTATTCCAGGAAACAGCAAATATAAGAAGTGAATGCTAAATACCTCAAAGTTAAACTGAAAGAGTACAACAGAAGGTTGGCCTGAGGCTGAAAACCTGGTATTATCACATTTTAATGTGTAATAATTATCCTTTTTTCTGGTTGTTGAAAGCAGAATTGTAGTATTTTTGTTCCCACCATTATAGTGATATATTTGCACTTGTGCTATGCTAATCTTTTTAATTATATTTTTTCAATTATGTGTAGTTTTAAATATTTTTAAGGAGGGAAAATATGAACTTGTAATTATTAGGGACAAACCTCTTAGTTTCATCTCTTTGTCATTTTTTGTTGTTCTTTATCGGTACCAGTTGTATACAAAAATGTTGTCAAGATTATTATAATTATAATTATGTTAGACTTTAATATTTACAGATGGAGGGAATGTTAGCTACACTTGTATGGAGTTGACATCTGACTTAAGTAATGCAAAGCTATTAATGCTATTGATATTTGTTTAATATCATACCATGTATACATGCTCTAGAAATTGTTCTTGATTATGTTCTAAACCAGCACTGGAGGCTTACAGAACAGTCGTTGTGATTTTAGATTAACACAAAATAAACCCTTTCTGCATGTATTTAGACACAAATAACCCAAAGACTATATTTCATATACTTCCTGTTTTTCTCATCACCAAACAAAGACACTGATTTGTAAGTATTGTCTTCTCATTAACTTCAGAGTAAACTAAAGGTCTTCATGGGTACATGTCTGTGCAAAAATGCACCACAGTGAATAAAAGTGGATTTGCCTATTTTTTTTAAATATAGGTCCCAGACATAATATAGAAATAACACCTCAGTTAAATGGATGATTGAGAAAACTTTAAAACGTTCTCTAAGTTAATAAAAAAACAACATGCTTGGTATCAGGGTTATAGGTTTTTGCATATATCATATTATACATTACAATAGCTGCCATTTTGATCTATAACAACTATTTTTTAGCTTATTGCCCCCGTATTTGCTCTTCAAAGTCTAACCTGTGTGGTGTGTGTCCCATACTTTCTTTTCCTAATAATGTAAGTTATAATAAACACACATAGCAAATAGACACTGTATTGCCAAAAGTATTCACTTGTTTGCCTTCATCCGCATTTAAACTTGAGTGACTGCAGATTTCATGAGTCATGAGTTATCCCTGAATCCGGGCAGCACGGTGGCGTCGCATCAAGAAGGTCCTGAGTTCAATTCCACCATCAGGCCGGGGTCTTTCTGTGTGGAGCCTTGCTTTGTACTCTGGTGCACAGTCATGTGGGAACAGGAAGGGACCATCCCTAAACTGTTCCCACAATATTGGGAGCATGAAATTTTCCAGATTGTCTTGGTATGCTGAAGCATTAAGAGTTTCTTTCACTGGAACTGAGAGCTCCGTGAAGTTTGGAGGTATGTACCTATTGACTCTGCAGAAAGTTGGCAACCCCTGGTGGGTTCATGGCTGAGTTGCTGTCGTTCCCAATCAATTCCACTTAGTTATCATACCAGTAACCTTACACTGCAGAATATTTAGTACTGAGGAAATTTCACAACTGGACTTGTTGCATGGGTGGTATCTTATTACCACACTAGAATTCAATGAGCTCCTGAGAGTGATTAATTCTTTTAAAAATGTTTGTAGAAGCAGTTTCATACACCTATGGCCATGGAAGTGAGTGGAACACCTGAATTCAATGATTTGGATGGGTGAGTGAATACTTTTGGCAATATGGTGTATCATGTAAGAGGACTTTTTGATCATTGCCAGGCCTTCTCCACTGGTATTCCATGCAATGGAAAACATACCTGGTACCTGCATTGATGAAAAAAAAAAAAACCACAGGTCAGAAAAACATGGATGAAGCCACGGTGACATAACTGCTGATTTGCAGTTTTAAATGTTGCTTTTTAACTGACAACCTGAGGAAATGATTCACTACCATACAATAGTAACTTGAAGCATACATTGTTTCATCATTTATTATAAATTAAACTATAATGCACAAAATAAAGATCATACTATACTGAAGATGTATCGAAAGTAGGAACTAAGACCATAAACTTATAAGAAAAAGGTTGAATCAGCAAACATTTTCCACTAAAGACTTTCAGACTTCTGTTGATTTAGACTTTACTTTCCAAATTAAGCAATCATCATTAGCCGATTAGAATGAAGGCAGATTTAAGGTACTTTTGCTTCCACTTTATGATTTAGACTTATAGGCTAAGACTCATCTTTAGTATTTTGTCCATTATCCAATCCTGTAAAGATCCAATGATATGGGTAGACTCATGAAGACCTTTAGAGTAAATATGTTGTCCTTTGACATGAGTAAAATGCAAAATCATTGATACTCTTAAACCAAAATGTACAGTATAGGAGTCAGATTGTGAGAAGTTGATCGGAACATTTTAATAATTTTAGACTTTACTGTAGAGTATGCAAGCCAACTGCAATAACTGAGACTGATTAATGGTCTCAGCAAATAGCCCACAACAGTTCTTATCACCTGATATATAACTTGCATTACCAGAAAAGACAGAATATATGAGAAAACCAGAAAATCATATGTCCAGGTTTCATTATGGACAAACATCAGTGCAGGCAGCATGTCACAGGCAGCAAACAATCAGCAGACCTCCTTTACCGTATTTCATTGTGAGCATGAGAATTTTATGCAACAATCTGTAACCTCTCACAAAGGAAGATTTAAAGCTGGTAATTTCTTTCTTTCATATCTCTCATTTTGAAAAGAGATTTGTACCAATTGCCAGCCTGCACTCAGGCCCGCCTCCCAAGTAAATGTATTGTCTTTTAATGTGGGTATGCTTTTTTTTTTTGTTATTGATTGACAATAACAAAAAATTTACATCTGGTGTTGAACTACTGGCTTTTGTAATGAGAAGGACTGTTTTAAGACATTGTGCATCCCTTGCAAAATGTTGTTTGTTTTTACTGTGGGTTTCTATGAGAGTTTTGCATTTAAAGGTTTCCATTAACACTGCAACAAACAGGAAGAGTGAATTAAAACAAATTACTATGTCTGTTTAATGATGGGAGATGTTGCCTTTCTTATCATCTGAAATTTATTTCTAAATCAGGCCTAAAAGGAGAAAAGGGTATGTAAAAGCAATGATCTCTGTTCTTTTAATATATATAATATTTTTTGCCCCCGTTTCTCAAGCCTCTGGCTTGTGTCAGCACTACTGAGGTCCTATTCCATCCTTCACATTCCCCTACCTCTATTTTTCTTTTCTTTCCATGTTTCTTGGGGATAACAAGCTTTTTGCTCCTTTGATGTGAAAACAAGAGCCAACATCCAAATCAAAGGGGCATGAAACAGGTCGTTTTAGAAGCTGATCAGGGTAATCATCACCTGAATCTGACAGGCTAATCATTGTTTGTTTTCACATATCAGAGAGAGGGAGAGACAGAGAGAGACTGCAGAACATTATTTATCTCTAGCACTCAAATGTTTGGAAATGACATGGAAATTATTCCATCCTGGGTTGAAAGAAAGCACTACCAATCACACGTCTATCCTGCACAGTCAATTTGTCACAAGATTCACCACATTTAAGATGGACTCATGTCAGATCACCTCCTAGGGAAGTTTTTGCAGGGATCCATTCAATACTACCTATTAGCATGTGTTTATCATCTAGCCAGATTATTTAATGGTGCAGCAATAGCCACCTGAAAGTCTTATTTAGATTTCGCTAGACATGTGCTGCTAAGTGTGAATACTTGCTCACTTAGCAGCACGTGTACAGTTTGATCACTATCTCACAAGGTGACCAAAACTGTGACAATTAAAAATATGACTTTAGAACTCTACAAATTTTTAATATCAAGCACAGCTGTTTATGAACTGCAGTGAGATCTGTCACCATGGATAAAATGTTGTAAACTGCTTAACACTGAGCTAAGAATGTGATAAATATCTTGATCCATGCTCAATCATCCAGGTAAGGAAATCCCAAAAAGTTGATTCTGTTCATCTGGACGTAGCGTTTGCAGTGGGAGAAATGTTTTGTCAGTCATCCAGGTGACTTCTTCAGTCTCAGCTGACTACATGAGTGAGGTTGCCCCCCCCACGTTGTACAAATCCAACAAAAGTGGTTTCAAACGGTTGTGCTACGTTTGTGCCGCTGTCATTCTAAAAATGTTAATAAAAGGTTTTTAGAGGTTATCCAAGGTCAACCAGCACCCCCACAATACCCAATTCAAACAAAATTGATGTCAAACATTTGTGCTGGTTTGCGCTGCTAAAATTTTCATTTGTGATGCTATTGTTTTAAAGATATTATTAAAAGTTTAAAGGTCAAAAGGTCAAAAGGTCAACTTTATTGAAATAAATAGAATACACGGCGGTCATTTCCTGTTTCATATGTGAGGCTATCCCCTCTCTATGCCTTCTCCAATTTTGGTGATTAAACACAGTCGGTTGCAGATTTACCTCAGTTGGATGAGCATGTAGTCATATATCGCGTGGCTGACCCAGGTTCGAGTACAACCTGTGGCCCCCCCCCTTTTTTTTTAACTCAATTTCCATCTGGGATTAATACAGTTTCTCTGATTCTGATTGCCCAAACAAAACATGCAATAAGAGGCTCTAATGTAAGCGTCCTGTTAATGTTGGTGGTGGTGTTCAGTTACACAATGGACCCAGAGCCAGCAGTGCACGGGCAGGAATGCATTTCCGACACCACTTCATAAGAACAATGGGATGGGCGAAACTTCAGTATGTACTATTGCTGTGTCATTTTTATTACTGTTAATGAAGGCTACTCGCCACCGAGCTAACATTGTTAGCTGCCGTTAGCTGAAGTTAGTTCATAGACTGCAGACTGTTAGGCCATTTCTCAATACTGATATACGCGAGTCCGTACTCGCGTTCTCACTTGTCCGGACTTCGTAAGTTCACATGAGAGTCCAGACTTCCCGAGAAAACAGCGCGATCGTTCTACAATTGGAACGGCAGTGTGCGTGATGACATCACAGCTCCAGAGTTTTTACTGCCATCCCCTCTTAATTTAACTCTGATTAATATTTGCAATGGGAATTACACATGATGTAGTAAATTTCTTTAAGAAAATTTAAAAAAAAAAAGTTTCTTAAGCACTTTGGCAAAATTCACTTTTAAGTATCATCTGTTTTATAATGTCTAATAAGCTTCATACAGTTAACCACAATCACTACATGACAGAAACACAAGCTTAATCTCTCTTAATAAACATAGTACACATGTATGCCTGAATAAAAACAAAGAAGTGAGATGTTACAACGCTTTTATTTTTATTTTTATTTTAGTAAACACTCAAAACTTACAACAGACAGCTGGGGTTTGGAGGAGAATTGAACAAATATTTAAAATATAATCTGATCATTTTTGGAGCAGCCTTCAGGATCTCCAGTATTAACATGCTGTTTTTAGACTTGA
>VUQG01044620.1:14531-25745 GCA_015106755.1 Etia nguti
CTGTTGTATACTACTCCTAAGGTGTATGTGGATGACATCACAGTGGAGACCAACTTCATGGATAACTCTGGTAAATTAATACAGTGATGCACAGTGATTTCAAATCCTTACTAGCACAACAGAATTTTTAAGCAGGTAAACTGATGTACAAAAACTCAGAGTGACAGGCTAGCATCTGCATCATATACATCAGACTTTGGATGTGCAGTTGCTGTCTGTTCATTAGATATTGCTGTTTCCTCTGGATTGTAGGTCTTGTCAGATACAAAGTATCTGTTCAAGGTGGCTTCAGCAACACCCTGAACATTACTCTGATGGACAAAGATGGCCATTTTGTGGCCTCCTCCAATGGGTCATCTGGAGTGCTTAGAGTGGTAGATGTGAATCTGTGGTGGCCGTACTTGATGCATGAGAATCCAGGTTACCTTTATTCTATGAAGGTAAGGCAACATCCTCACAGGCATGTAGGTGTGTTTCTGCAGTGTGATGTGGTCTGACTGAGCATGGCCACTAGATTTGTGAGGTTGTGTTGTTTCTATTATTCTAACATTTTCTCTTCAACACCTAGGTCCACCTAATAGCAGTCAGTGAGACATCAACATATGAGGATGTGTATACTCTGCCAGTCGGCATCCGCACAGTCAACGTTACCAAGACCCAGTTCCTCATTAACAACAAGCCGTTTTATTTCCATGGGGTCAATAAACATGAGGACTCTGATGTAAGTACCACTAGAGGGATGAAAATCCTTTAGAGGACTCTGTCTTATTTGTCTTTGAAGCAATGTGTCAACATTAACTCGAATCACAATTAAGGTGGACTTAATTTAATGACCTCATCTTTCTTTTCCTGGTTTTAATGTGTTATAGATTCGAGGTAAAGGATTGGACTGGCCCCTAATTGTAAAGGACTTTAACTTAATTAAGTGGCTGGGAGCCAACTCGTTCCGTACCAGCCACTACCCCTATGCTGAGGAGATCCTGCAGATGTGTGACCGTCATGGGATTGTGGTGATAGATGAGTGCCCAGGTGTGGGCATCAAAGACATGTAAGTGTCACAGAACACATCTCTGTGTGACCTTTGTATATGTTTCAGGGTTCAGTGAGGTCAAAAGTGAAAAACTCTGTTTGCCACAGCATATGAAGACATGGAAAAAACTACACATGCTGTCCAACACCACTCCTGCTGAAACTCTTTATGAACTTATGAACCTCATGCTGTCCAAGTTAGAATGTCTAAAACATGTTACACACTAGTGTGACCAATAAGAATGCTGCATGAAATGACATGCAATTGTCATAGGCTATTATCATTCAGTCTGCATATGAAACTTGACTTAATTCCTAAGTTAATTACAGATATTTCACACAGTATACCTAACAATAAGATGACTGTCTGCCATACACATATTTAAATTGGAGTGGCTTTTTTGTATTTTTTTAATTGACACTTGTCCACATGTTTCAGACCTGAATCTGTACGATACTCATAATATTCAATTTTATAATAAAACACTAACTCACAATAGCTGAACTTTACAGGAAAGTAGAAAAGTTGTGAGTTAGGTTTTCACATCTTGCAGTGTGGATGGATCTGAATCGTTAGTCTTTCAGCTCAGGCTGAGATGTATCTTTTGTGCCTTGCTGATAGTCGCAGTTTTGGAAACGCCTCTCTGTCTCACCACTTGGTTGTCATGGACGAGCTTGTGCGCCGGGACAAGAACCATCCCTCTGTGGTCATGTGGTCGGTAGCCAATGAGCCTGCCTCAGAGATGCCTCCTGCTGAATTTTATTTCAAGTGAGTACAGGTTATTTTTCTTTTGAGGTGTAAAGCACTTGTTATAGCCACTGTTCAAATAGTCATCACTACACAAACAAGCAACATGATGCTAGATGATTTAATTTGTTTTTAAACTGTAAATTCAAATTGTAATTCAAACACATGCTGTGTCATGCTGAAGACCTAAGAGAATACAATAGTTTCTTCAAGTTAAACTGGTACTGCTCTCCTATTTCACATGGGGTCACCACAGCAGATGGATGTGCTGAGGCTGGGATTGGGTTTATGCAACTCTTGATCGAGTTAACCACTATGCCATGGAGCCACCAATTACTTCAGATTAAAGTACTAGTAGAAAAGAAATGCTTATCTGTCATTGATTATGTGACATTCTAACCATGCATCTGATAATCCTGGTGACTCCTCAGGTATAGCAACATCACCAACATTTGTTTTCCTTGCAGGACTTTGATAAAGCATACCAAAGCTCTGGACCATACCCGACCTGTCACCTACATCACAGACAGTAACTATGCCAGGGACAAAGGGGTGAGCTTCCACAGCCTTCACCTCACTATCAAGAATATATTAAACTAACAAAAGATGCACAGCACTTTGAGAGCACCCTTGAGTAGCAACAAGCCTCCACCTGTGACCCCCCCCACCCCACAGGAATCCCTTGAAATCCACCCATGAAGGAATGGCTGTGCGAGTACACAAAGTTTTATGGAGATACATTTTATAATTTTTGTCTAACAACAAATATGCTTTAAGCTTGTACATGAATGATAAAGGAAAGCTCAAGAAGGTGGAGTTTTCTTGCGGCCTTTAAAATATTAAAAAAAAAAATGTCATAATCATGTTGAAGAATACCTCTAAAATATTTTAATATATTTTCTTTTTCGGCCTCTAGGCTCCCTTTGTAGATGTTGTATGTGTAAACAGTTACTTCTCCTGGTACCATGATCCAGGCCACTTGGAGGTCATTCCTATTCAGCTCAACGCTCAGTTTGAGAACTGGTATGGAAAGTACAAGAAACCCATAATCCAGAGTGAATATGGAGCAGATGCACTTCCAGGGCTTCACATGGTGAGAATACACTCAGTCACTCAGTCAGCTGTCAGTTCAGCATCTTTAACAAGTTTTACTGTCACTCTACAGGATCCACCCGTGATGTTCACTGAGGAATACCAGAATGCTCTCCTGCAGAGCTACCATGATGTGTTCGACCAGAAGATGAATCAGTATTTCATTGGTGAACTCATCTGGAACTTTGCAGACTTCATGACTTCACAAGGTACTGCAGCTTCAAAATAAAGCAACCTGTAGAACTGCTGCCATTATTTTCATACAGCACCCCTGATATTATACAGAGGTAGTATAGTCTGCTTATTTCCTTGTCAGAAAAATAGATATCTTTCTGAGTGATGATTCACATCAACAGAGGAACAAGAAACTCACCTGAATATTAGTCAAATTACCTCTAGAACACTTGTAGTAGTGCGTCATTAACTGGAGTTATTGTCTAACCTGCTTCCTGCAATGGGGCCCTGGTTTACCAGCTAACACAATTTAATCTTTGTTTGATACTTTTGCCACAATTTAAAGAGCAATCACAATGTGTCTGTTTTGGAATTCTGTTCATAAAACCCCGAAACATAGTTGTAATTAAGTTTACCTACAAACCCCTTCAAGGTCAGCTGGTATTAGGATTGGGCAAGTTCATTCATAGTGAAACATCTTATTGCCCAGTGTGGTGCTGAGCGATAGCATTGACACTTGGGGGTGCAGGGGAGTACCTTACTGTTATGGTAACGCTATCTACCCTTTTGGAGTTAATATTCAATTAATTTTATATAACTGAATGCATCAGAGGGTAAACTGGATTAAAAAATAACCTTGATTAGCAAGCTCTAGTAAATCGCTGTGGTTATCAATTCCTGACACTAACCCTCAGCACCAGCCTAGCTGGTAGTATAGTGATTGCACCTATGAAGGGCTTTCTTAAACTGTGTCAAAATTGTAAAGATGACAAAGTTGCAGGAAGACAGCAAACTGTGGTTTACATTTGTATGCCAAAAAAACCCATGACTTTCAGTGTGCTGTGGCCAGGTTTACCTGAGAGCAGAAAACTGGTTTTAGAGTCTTCTTGGCTGTTTGACTACTTGTACTGAAATGCTTGATAAATAAATCGTTTCACACCTTAAAAATAAAAGGTGCAAGATACGCATTTTGAAACTGTTGAATATATTTTTAAAAAGTTTGTCATTCTGTTAAAGCTTCACACTAAGGGTCAAAGATGTCTCCATTGTGTAGCAGAGACGAATAAGAGCTAGCGCTCCCCAGACCACACATGAAGTCTATGATTCTGACCCAGTCACACTGAGGGACAGGTAGTCATGAAATCATAAATACAACAATAGCTGAAGCTCTGGGGAAGCAGCCATTAGGATAAAAACCAGACCTTTATTTAGTCAGCTTATTATATTCTGCACTGTGACAGTGTTCTTGTCAAACTGTCTTGTGTCGGCAGGAATCTATCGTGTGGTGGGGAACAAGAAGGGTATTTTCACCAGGCAAAGGCAGCCCAAGGCAGCAGCGTTCCTCTTGAGGAAGAGGTACTGGAGGCTGGCTAATGAGACACGCAGACTGCTTCCTGACTGACTAAATAACTCTGATCAGTCTGAAACTGTGACGGTAGCCAGTCTGGGAAATAGTCAACCCCGTGTAAGCAGTATGCTGAACCAATACTGTGATATTGTGTCTGAACAACATTTGTGTGTGTGTGTGTGTGTGTTTGTACATATTGATCTTAACTAATGAACTTTATAATAATTTATTCCACCTGTAGGGAACATTTTATAGGACTTTTAGACAATACCACGATTGAAAATAGACACTTGTGCCTTATCTATTGTGAAGTTCACCTTTTCTAATTAAAACCTCAATTTAAAAAAGTCTGATGCAAATTATAAAATATAATATCGCAAAACAGATTTTTTTAAAACTGCAATGATTTGCAAATCTCATAAGCCTGCATTTTATTCATAATAGAACAAAGAAAACATATTTACTGTTTAAAGTAAAACATACAGAATTTAATGGCAGTAGCACATCTTGTAAAGAACCAGTCGAATGCACCAACAAACAAACTACCTGAACAACCAGTGACTTATTGACTTAGCTCTTTCTCCCCCAAAGATAGCAATGAATCTCTCTAAATAAATGACACTGTCAGATACGTCCCCTTTGAGCCCCCTACCAGGAAAGTCCAAATGAAATTAATGTCACTGGAAAGCAGGCTAAAACCCACTAAACCAGTCTGTTTTTAAACAGGACAAGACCTCATTATGTCATGAACCAACCCAGAATTCAGAAAAATGGAGAGACCAAAAAGACCACAGAGTTTATACAACCAAAATATATTTAATTAAACTGACTGAAAAAATTAGAACGAGTGTAGTGTAGTGGGTGCATAGATGCTTGTGAATTATAGCATATATGCAAGAAAAATGTTCAACCGAATGGGAAGAAGCGAGAGCAAAACTCTTTTACATAGCAGTCTTCAGTTCTTTGTCAGTGTCCTGGGCAAAGACATGGGATGATCATCACCTATTGCCAATTGGAGGCGCCATAAGGGTGACCTGATATTGTCACATAGATGTCTCCAGACATGGACTCTAGTCAATCATGTGAAGTGTGGGTGAGACTTGAGACTTCATGTCCAGTGGGGAATGATCGAAATTCTGGCGCACAGCTACAAACAAACCCTTTCACAAAAACTCCAAAGCTTCAGTGTTTAACATCACCAAGGCTTAGATTCAACTCACCAAAGATAATGTTGATCCAATCCAGGAGGAGTTAAAGTACAAGGCCTGAAAATTGTGAAAATGCCAGAATTACACCTGACATTTAAAGTGGCTGACTTCCTGTTGGGTTTAGGATATGGCTCCAAGAGACTTTTTTGAAGTTCTCAGGACATTACACGAAGCTGCTACATTTCAGACACATAAATGAAATGTTACAGTATAAACACTTGTAACATTTAACTTTTTTTTACATTTCTTATTTTGTAGGTGGCACTATGGAGCCCATAAAACATGAAATCCTTTATCAGTTTGGAGGTGTGTACCAGTTTTCATGACTTCTTATGTTTTCCAAGCCCCTCAACAGCAACTTGTTTCTTCATGGTGAATTCCCATGTTATCAGGATTCACTGTTGAATGAGAAATCACACTGTTCATGCATCATGAAGGTCTGAAGTTTATTCAGACTGCTTTTGAGGTGGATGTGGTCAGCCTGAGTGTAGTGGTACATCAGAATATAAAACATGACATTTTGTGTTGCCACTAGGTGATGCTCTCACTATTGCTTGCTATTGATGTGTTCAGGTCTGGACTGGACAATGTGTCTTTGAATTAAAGCATAGTTGTGTTTCATTCGAAATATCAAAATTCGCACCAGGGTCACACCCTTTGTCAGAAACCGACAGTTTTCAAAATAAAGTAATACCAACTCCTTGAGGCTTTTCTGAATAAATTTTAGATAGCTCAGGTCAACCACCCAGTCCCCGGA
The DNA here is from genome assembly GCA_015106755.1 of Etia nguti. Classification (NCBI taxonomy): domain Eukaryota; kingdom Metazoa; phylum Chordata; class Actinopteri; order Cichliformes; family Cichlidae; genus Etia; species Etia nguti. The sequence goes on from VUQG01044620.1 coordinate 20,888, forward strand.
AGTGTAAAACATGACATTTCCTGTTGCCACTAGGTGGCGCTATGGTTGTGATTAAATGTTAACCAATGGATCTGTTCAGGGATTAATTTTCATATGCCTAGCTCAATCTGTGTTACAAAATGTTAAGAGTTTGAGCACGTTTAGGCACTCAAAAGGGTGATTCATTTGATGAAATAGTGTGTGTGTGTGTGTAAATGAAAATAAACACTTGACACTTTTGTAATGAATTCATTAAAGACAATCTGCTCAACATGCAAACAGTATCTGATTTCATTACTTTCATCATATGCAGTGCAGTTCAGCAGTGGATGGTGCCGCCGTCACCATTTTCAAAACAGACCACATACACCTAAAAGGTTAAGTGACGTATCGATCGTGGATGGTGGCGTGACAGCAATCAGACTGTTCACTATCAGTGACTCCGGCTGTACCCTCATCACGTGGTTGACCTTTGTGTTCCAGCTGGACAAATATTAAACATTTAATCTTGTTACAGTAGCCTACCTGTCAGAGTTAATGTCTGGTCCTGCAGACATTTTCCATTAAAAAGTACTTTTCATAAAACAGAACTGTTTTGATTGCTTTTCACTTATTTCAGGCCCTTATTTCCAAACATTTAAGGCTTTTTTTTCAATTGGTCCAACTATAAGAGATGTTTACTTATCGGATTAGATATATGTCACTAAACACTAATCTGCATCAGCGATAACACTGCTATTAAATCAGTGAAATTCAGCTGGTGACTGAAACACACTGGAGATACTCCGTCTATATCTATCTATATCTAAATCTAGATAGATAGATAGATATAACCACAGAAGAAAAAGTAGTAGTGGTCAGGCATGTAGTAACTTACAAAGAAATGTCTGTGTTTTATAAGCTGTCTCTTTTAGATCATGTACATCCTAGCCTTACATGTTACTGCATCTTGCTACGGTGTATTTTTACTCCTCTAACTCCCTTATTACCATTTGCGTATCCTGGAGCTAACGGCAGCGTTTGTCCTAGATGTCGTTCTAGAGGCAGAACTAGTTCATCATCCAGGAGCTGTTGTGTGACCCTTTGTGTTCTATATAGGCTACTGAAGACACAAAGTTTAAAGTTTACTCATAAACTTTCCTCTGTGGTTCTCTACATAAAATCTCAGTATTTGAAATCTTGTTTATCTAAAGTAATCAGTCATTTTTCATAAACCTGCTGTTTTTTCAGTCATGGTGATCATCAAAAGGATATTCTAAATGAGAAACAAATGAAAGTTGAATGTGTCTCTTGTGTTTAATTCTGAACTGTAAGTTTAGAATAAGGAATTCCTGACTGTGACATTAGACTCCACCACACACCCTCCTTTGCCACTTATAGACAGTAAACAACTAAACAACCTCAACCAAATATGAAAATCGACTCTAAATCTTCTGTCTCTCCATCCACATTCAGCCTATAAACAGGTTTGGGTAGGATAGGTCATCAACAGCAATCAAATACTCCACGGTGAGTGTGATGGATGACACAAGGAGTCAAACAATCTCAGTCCCTAGAGCACCACCTCTCTCCCACTGTGCTGTGCTGTGAAGTAATCAGAGTACACTCAAGACCCTGCAGTAGCTCCACATCAGACTCTGATTTCTCCACTCACATCACAGAAACTTCACAAACGCCTTAGATTCTGAGTTACTACACCCCTCCTCCAGACTCGAGGACCCTGATTTCCAAATGAAATGTAAAATGTATTTTCACCTGAAAAAAAGACTTAAAAAATAAGTCCAAACAAGTCTTACTTGTTCAATCTTTGTCAAAGTGTACTGTCATCAACTTTATCTTTAAGCAAGCTAACTGAGCCTGAGGTGTAGCTCTTGGGGGGCTTTGTAGTTTGCGGAGTGTTGCAGTCTGACCTTGGGGTGAATTTGCTGAAATGTCCACTCCTGGGAAGACTGGCGACTGTCTTGGATGTTTTCCACCTGTGAATAATATTTCCCGCTGTAGAGTGATTAACTTGAAACATTTTGGAAATAGCCTTATACCCTTTACCAGACTGATGGGCAGTAACAATTGTTTATCTGAGATCACAGTTGATGTCATTCCCACTTGGCATTCTGTAAACACACCCACGGATGCTCCAGACCAGCAAAAGTGCCCAAACTTCTGCTTTTACGGAGATGCTCACACTATCTGATGATCAGTGCTTTGTAATCAAGTGCATGAGCAAAAGTTCCAAATAAAGAAATTTTATTTGAAGAACCTGGTTGCTATTTTTTTTTTTGCCTTTTTCTTCCTATGAAACGAGTAAAGGTGTACTTTGTCACATGGTCCTTCTGCATTTTTAAGACCTGAAAACGACCAGGTGATTATTTATTACATCACAATGTCGAAAACCTAGAATTACTCTACCCTGGTAGCTGGGATAGGCTCGAGCCCCCCTGCGACCCTGACAAGGATAAGCGGGAGAGAATGGCTGGATGAAAGAAATGATGGGTGACAAAATCTCTAGTTTTTTTTTTAGATCTAGGAAGATACAAAATGGACAATGTTTTTATAAAGAATGTCAGTTATCTTTAAAAGAAAAGACAATGATGCCACCACTGTCTGATGAGCCGTGATACAACTTCATACTCTCTCATTTATCTTTTAGATAAAAGCCCCTGAATATTGTTGAAAGACTCAAAAATGTTGTCAAAGTAATAAGATTGCCTTTTAGGTTTTATTAGTCCAAATGTTCTAAAGATTTAAGCTAATAAAACGTAAAAGACTTAAAAGCAAGTCTTTTTGTCTTTCTGTATATTAAACACATTATTTCATTCAAATAACTTAAACTAACAGCTTCAGAGGGAATGTTTTAATGGTAGATCATTTCCACATGACAATGACACAATTAAAAATGTTCTCACGTCAACCTTTTTCCACAGTTTTCCCTTAAGGTAAGCTGGATTTAAACAGGTTATTTTTTGCACCTTCCTACCATTCGTGTAACACTTTTCCATGTAAGAAAATACAGCATTTTAAAACATATTTGGCAATACAGAAGCAAACCCAGTAAGATTTCCTCCACAAAGAAATTTAATTAACTTTTTATGCTGACACGTGGATTTCCTAGCCCTCCAACCCCCCAACATTTTTAATTTTTTTTTCACTAAAACAACCCAGAATGTTAACAGTCTATACAGCTAAAGGGCATAATTAATTCTGAAAAAACATTACAATCTTATCACTGGAACAGAATGTGTTTTCAGCTAACAAACATGTCCTAAGCAAGATAAAGATAATTACAAAGTGGAGTAAGGAAAAAAGGAACGGCCATTGATTTGATCGGGTGTTTTCTGGCAATTTCTGAACGGACTTTCGTACTGATACCAGGTATCAAATCTTTAGGAATTACCAATTAAGCAAATTACATCTTAAGGAAGGCAAGCACAGGTGCCTGCTGCAGTTCTTCATTTTACAAGGCTATTTACTGTTGCTCGTCTTTGGCTCAAGGCCTAGTGATCAAACAGAAGGCACTTTCGTTGGCATTGGTGATGCAACTAACATGGCAGTTTTACCTCAGGGCCTAAATGAAGATTCATGAGAATGTAGCAAAGATTATGCCTTGACCTTGATTTTTGAGTTACATCATCAAGGAAATGGTGATCCTTTTACCTGGCGAAGATTTCCCAAACTTTTGAATAAACATCCATCAAATTTCTTTCTTTTGTATTTTTAAAGTAACTTTACACAAATAGTGTAACGGCCTTTCATTACTGGAATCTTACCAATTGTACCCTTGTCAGTTCTATATCTGTACTCACAGGAACCATACTTTTTAACTAGCAATCTGTCAGTTATTAAAATTTGGAAAAAAAAAAAAAAAAAGACTTCTGTGGATTCACTTGCACAAGACTTAAGATGAGAGTGCAGAAAAAGGATAAGAGTGTGGTTGGTAAACTCATCCAGTGCTAAGATGAAAAACAACCTGGCATAAGCCAGGAAATACTGTAGATAAGGAAGTTCTTACTCAAGATGTACTATGATGAGACACTAACATTTAAAGGACTTGAATGGTATTCGCTTCATTTTTTTTTTGCCACTTTACCACCAATCACATTTACATAACTGGCAACCATTTTTCAAAGCAAACCAATGTTTGAATGAGGTCTCCTATTCCAGGCAGCCACTCATCTCTATTCTGTTTTATGCAGCATGGAAATTCAATTTTCACCAGTTGTCATACTGGCATAAGGGAAACCTATAAAACCTATTAGCATGACCCAAGTGGCTAGAGGTGATTTGGGTTCTGGGTAATTGATCCATTCTGAATCCTGCTTTAAAACATTTTTAAGGGTACTTTTATCCATCAGAATCAAAGTGAAGTCTATATTAAAGTGGGCCCATATGCTCTTCTCTTGGACTCCATTAGAGTAGCTTTGTATGACTTATAGTTCAAAATAACCCTCATTTATCTTAGCCTCTTAGTTCATCCATATGATGAACAGCAAGTGTGTGGATCTTCTGCGCTCACCGTCTGGACCATCTGACTGAGACGGCCACATTAGAGATATCCACTCTCATTGATACCACAAAGAGCCAAGAGTGGGAAAATGACCCGACACCGGCTCTTTAGAGCAGCCTGAAACGTGAGCTTTTGTGTCACAGAGATTACTTGTACACTGACCTCATTATTTAAAACTTTGGCCACGTTTAATACAAGCATCCACCACTGTAACAGTGTTAGCATCATAGGTCCATTTTAAGCTAGTAGGCCCACACTGGACATAACCAAAGGCCAAATCTTAACATGACTGTAAAGGATTAAATGATGATCATCTCACAAAGAAACAAATGTCTGCCTGGAATGCAGGAAAAACTATAAGAAATTATTATAAAGTGT
>VUQG01044622.1:0-32315 GCA_015106755.1 Etia nguti
TATGTATATGTATGTATGTATATATATGTATGTATGTATATATATATATATATATATATATATATATATATGTATATATATATATATATATATATATATATATATATGTATGTATATATATATATATGTGTGTATGTATATATATATATATGTATGTATATATATATATATGTATATATATATATATATGCGAAGCATAATTTCATCACAGTGGCATCTTCAGAGTTCAGCTGTGGGTTTAACAGCCTGATGTTCAATGAACATTAGAGAAGATATCCTTTTTTCATCCAAAGGTTTTGAAACTCTTTCATTACAGCAGCTAAAAATGAAAAGTAAACAAAAAAAACAATATATATAATATTAAATGAGTAAAGTGGGCTGTGGTTCAGTAATATGAAACGCATATTACTGAAAAAATATCCTAATAAAGAAACCTACTTAATTGATCCTGCAGCCATCCTTATACATATACTTCGGGTACCTCTCATCCTTTGCGCCTACACTCCCCACAAGCAGGTGGTGGTAATACACCTAACTGCCAAAAGGAGGAGGAGGAGGAGAAAAAACAGCCACGCCCTTTCATGCCACCTGGAAAGGTCTTTATCTCTACCATGACCTCACAGATCACTGGTAACTCACAGAAAAAAAGAATATAATAATTTTTGTGTAAGCCTGCAGGCTGAAAGTGTGCGCCTCATCTAAACAGGTTAAAAGCACGATGGTAAACGTTTGACTTTGAGTGGCTGCAAATGAAATGAACCTGTGCAGGTAGGTGATCATGTGTGGCTGCTGCCATGACAGTCGGTGACTTTTGTCTGTTTAACTGATTCTTCATGTGGACTATTTGAACTCTGTTTAGTATTTGAACTATGGACGTGCAGGGATTGAAGCAGGAGTATGAAGAGAGTACTTTAAAACTCTGCAAATTACTGAATTTAAAAGCTATGATATGCTTTTTTTAAGGTTTTCATTGGAGATTTTCCTCTAATAACAGACTTGTCTACCTTGTGCTGACCACCATGCCATCCTCTAATCAGTGAATTTCTGAAACGCGCAAAACTATTTACACTTTTCCATTTAAATGTCTTAAATATTTCCAGCAGGTCTCCTAGACATGGATTAGTGGGAAATGGGTGGAAACATATGCAAACATACATACAGAATATAAAGCAAAAATTGTTTATACATTTTAATGAGTTTGGAAGTCAATATTTGGTTTGACCACATTTGTTCTTCAGCACGGCCTGAACTCTGTTGGGCAAACTTCTTGTATTTTCTTTTTCTCTAGTTCTCCAGGCTTCTTGAAGGACATTCAAAGCTCTTCTTTGGATGTTTCTGCCTTTTCTTCTGGTCTCTGTCAATGATGTTGAGGTCTGAGGAGGCTGATCCATGACTGATAGTTTGTGTTCCTCTATCCAAGTGTGTTTTTACCACATTGGTGGTGTGTTTGGGATCACTGTCATGCTGATGCTTCCCAGCTGGTATTATAAAATGGATCAAAATCTGATAGTCCTTTTCTGCGTTCATAATTCCACAAATCTTGACTTTTTGCCACCTTTTTTCTCCATCTATTCAATTTCATCAAATTTCTTTAAGGCCACACTGCACACAATTCTGAGATATGCTAAGCTTAGAAGCTTTTAGGAATCACCTTGTTCAATTCAAAGAATTCAGAGACAAAAACCAACAATTAGATGACTCTAAGCACTATGTGGCAATGAGAAATTAAAACAGAAAGAAACCTCTGGCAGAACCAGGCTCATGGAAGGGCAGCGATCTGCCTCAACCGGTTGGGGGATAAGGGAGAAGAAAGCGAAGGAAGAGCCAGGTGTGAAAATATTATTTTATGCTTGTCAAACTGTGTTGACAGATTCAGCTAAAGAAATGGGAACAAGCTGTGTTTTTCTGACAGGCTGCTGGTAACAAGGTTCCTAAAGATATCATTTAAAATGGGTTCCTTGCTAGGTTCTCTGTTAGTTGTAGACACACCACTGATTAACCTCTTGAGTTAGGAGTCTTTTTATACTTGAATGATTCATAGGTCAGCATTAAGTGGCTTATCAAACAATACAACTTTCCTTTGAAACTGGTAAAAGAAAGGACTGGACTGAAAGTGATTGTAAAAGCAGCCGATGTCAAAAGACAAACTTTGAAAAACCCTCAAAGCCTGAAGAACTATTGCTTATGACCACTTTAAAAATTATAAGTAAGTCTGACTGCTTTGAAGACAGTATAAAGAAATACAGCTGGGTTGAGACTTTTATCGAGGACTGTTTACTGGGGACCTTCCTCTGATTGAGCCCCTTCTTCTGTTCGCAGTCTTCTAAACCTTTCAGACGCTTGAGCCTCTTCCAATGGAAGCCAGAGGAAAGTTTGACTTTACTGCAGTGACAGATGACGAGCTGGGTTTCAAACAGGGCGACATAGTTAAGGTCAGTGCGTAACTTTACCCGGCTGTACACAGTTTTGATTAGTCAAGTCCTGTTGTGCTTGTCTTCACAGTAAAAGTTGTGCCTCATCACTACAAGCAACCCATTTAACAGGCGCAGCTTTTACTTTGAAGGCAAACTCTCTCCATTACCAGTTTGTGCACTCTTCACAGTTTCACAGCTGCTTCATGAGTAGTTGGTGAGTATTTGCAGATAAGTTGGCACGTCCATTTTAACCTATGGTTTACTACAGCAACCTGCTAGCAACCAAAGCAACTCAGTGAAGAACTCTATACCTCTTTGTGGCCAATTTCACCCAGCAACTAAAAACAACCACTGGTCAGTATGTACAACTCGGTTTTTAGGGTTTTCCATTAGCTGGTAGTATCAGGTACTTTTTTAGTACCTACTTAGCCAGGGTTCCAAGTGAGGTGAGTCAAGCCGAAAATGTGCCGTCAGCAAACGGCATGCCGCTGATCGGTCAGAGAATGACATCACTGGATGAGCCATGAGAGCGCCTCATTCACAGGAATCAAACCTGCCACTTTTGAAACCCCATCCATCCTGACATCCATCCATACTTTTGAAACCCGGCAATGGAAATGGCTGCACACAATCAACAGGTACACCATCGCATGGTACACATGCCCTCAGTTGCTATGTTGTTCGTGTCGCATACAAATGATATCATGGGACTTTTGGGCCGGGTTGCTATAACAACACCACCAAGACTGAGGTGGTAACTGTAATGGAAAATGACCAAACACCGAGTTGAGGTGAGTAGGTGCTAGCGGGGAAAAAGGCATCAAATTCTAACTGGGCTTTCCTCCCATCTTTTATATACAGTCTATGTATGTTGCATGTTTGAAACCATGGCAATCGCCACCTGCTGGCCATTAAAGAGAGTTCAGGTGAATTTCATTTCTAGAGGGTACCTCCAGTCTGTCTCAGCTTCTCAGTCTAAACTGTGGTTTTGTTATGTTTTTCTATGTGTTATTTTTCATCATGTTCTGTTCTGCTTAGCTTATGACTTTATTGCATCTGATGATAATAACCGCTTTTCCTGCTTTCATCACAACAATCGGACTTCGCTCCCACAGATGTCCTACTGCGTTAAATTTAAAAACTGTCTGGGATGTTGTCTCAATATGTGGGTTGATGGACAGGGGGGTTAAAATGCGATGCAGTCCAATATAAGTAAGAAATCTGATACTCCTGTATGAAGTTTTATCTTTTCACATCTGGACAGATTATACATTATGACAACATCTGGTGTAAAGCAGAGATGAACGGAGAGGAGGGTCTTGTGCCACGTAACTTCCTCGACATTCATTTTCCAAGGTAAGAAACAGATGAACAATAATCAGCTGCAAAAGAAGAAATCCTTTTGATTATGTGTGCAAACCATTTACAATAACTATGAAACGGGAATGAAGAAGATGCCCAAAAGTCAGCTGCGCATTTTCCTTCAGTAACAGGAATGTAACTGAAAAGTCTCTACATTTTCACACTTTTGGTCTTTTATTTAAGGTCTTAAAAAGCCCAAATTTTCATTTTAACATCGTACAGGAAAGGCCCAACAGCAGAATAATTTTGCTTTTACAACACTGGCCGGTAGGTGTGTGTACTTTCTGCATGTTTGCATCAGATAGTCATGAGCACGGGACCTGTTTCTGCAGATGGTTTCGGGAGGATGCCACTCGTGGAGATGCAGAGGAGTTCCTGATGAACAAACACGTGGGAGAGTTTGTGATCCGAGGGTGTCGGACCAGCCCGGGAAACTTCTGCATTTCTGTCAGGTGTGTCTCCCAACTAAGTATTAAACACTACGCCATTGTTCCTCATCATTTAGACCTTTTTTTATTGCCTTAAAAGGGAGAAATAAATAGGAAGAAAGTTCATAAGACGTTTATGATAAGGTCACACTGGGGAAAATGGTGGTAATAAAGAAAATGATTCTGTTTGCTATGAACTGCCACTCGCAGTTTCAATCTTCAAATTCATTTTTGATATGTCAAGACAGTGTTAAAATGGAAATAAAACTGAGTCAGTCTGCTATTAGTCTGCAATTGAATGGGGTCAAATTGGCCGTTGTGTGCAATCTGGTTGATATAATGTGGTGATTAACTGTGATAAATTGGCAAAAATCTCATATCTGTTGCAGTCTGCACACACAAAAATCAACTTTAACTACTTGCATTCAGTGTCCAGCCAGAACTCTCTACTAAGGATGCATAATGTTAAATTTTATTTTTAATGTTGTGAGACAGACTTAAAAATGATTGAGAATGTATAAACTTTATCTTCAGTTCAGTTGCCAGAGATGTTTGTTTGTTTCAGTTTTTCTAAAGCAGTTATGTAGTCAAATGTCAAACATTCACCCAAGCCCCAACAAGCTATTTCCTATATTCTTTTTCTTCTCTTAGCATTTTACTAAGCATCATTTTATTCTCCTTTCTGTCACTTAATGTTATCCCAAACCTAGTTTTTAGTTGAGTACAATAAACTTGGTGTGAGTGATATATTGTAAAGTTATTCTGACTCTTAAATCTGTTCTCAGGTATGAACAGGGCATGATGCATTACAGATTGCTGAGGGACAAGAAAGGTCATTACTTCCTGTGGAGGGAAAAATTCACCTCCCTGAACAAACTGGCGGACTTCTACAAAACCAACTCCATCTCCAAAAGCAGGGTAATCTACCTCAACGTGGATGGGATCCTGGACCAAGGGGGCCCCTCCGATGCTCAGCCAGTGAGACGTGATTTCTTAATTCAAATTCTCAGATTAAAGAGCAGTTTATGACAACAAGCAAGTCGCTATAAGGCATGATATTTCAGTCAGTTTCACTTATATAGTACCAGAAAATCAGTTGTCTCAAGGTGCTTTACATTTTAAGGTAAAGACCAGTCAATACCCTATGAGGACCACTTGCATACAAGTTTCAGGCATCTCTCTCACTTCTTTCAATTAACAGGGTGATGCCGCATGTTGGTAGTTTTGTTTGTGCTAGCAGTGAAAAGTTAAAATGGTGCCAGCATATCAGATCTCGCTTATTCAAATTTTTTGGGGAACTCGTTTTAACAGAGAGGGGTCTGAAAGCTGAAGGCTCTGCCTCTCATTCGACTTTTAAGTATCCTGCAAACCACAAGTAAACCTGCAGTCTGACAGTAAAGAGCTCTAATGGGGTGATATGGTACTATATGGTCGTTAAGATAACATGGGGTCTGATTATTCAAGACCTTGTATGTGAGGAACAGGATTTAAAATGTGATACTGGATTTAACACTGAGTAAGCATCTGGTTAGATACCATGTTTCTAAGATTTTTCAGAACCGAGTACAATAACCTTTATGTCTCAAGACATTTCTGCAGTTTAACTATTTGGTGTGTATCATCTGGCTTCATGGATAGAGCTGGGTATCATCTGCATAGCAATGAAATGTGTGCTATGTATGCTAGCTGAAGGCTGTGCCTCCCATTCTACTTTTGAAAAGTCTGGAAATCAAGTAAAGTTTAATTTATACTTCTGCATTAAGTAGCACAGCATACGGTGTAGCCTACGCAACTGGGTGACTCTCATCTGCATCTTCATTTGTAACATTAGTTGTTTTGGTCCATTCTCTTCCAGCTCATTTGAAAATGTGTAAATATAAATGGTGCTTGTACCTGTTTATTGTCTTTTGGTGATATCAAATTCTAGTGTGACCAGTTCACCACAGGAATAGAATCAGTTATTTTGGTTAAGTTTTAAGATTTTCTTCCTTCTTGACCATTTCATTGTGAAAATATGTCATGTTAGAATCATTTCATTCCTAAGGCTACATTTTGAAAGGGCTTCATTCATTAGTTGTCTGTCGGGTCTTAATCAGTGTTTGTTTCTCCTCCCACAGACTACGTCTTGTTTTCGAGTGGTGGCGGTGTGCGACTTCCCTGCTATACAAGACGACGAGCTTGGTTTCAATGCAGGAGACGTCATTGAGGTGCTGGATATGTCTGATCCTTTTTGGTGGAAAGGGAAGCTAAAAGGAATTATTGGACTGTTTCCTGTAAATGCCACAAGACCCCTGTGAGGAAATGCCACCACTGATGCTTTTAGTACACCTGCTTACATTCGGACTCGGCCTGCAGGTGCGCCTGCCCTCGATTAAGAGTTTCTAAACCTTAATGAGAAGCAGACTTTTAGATAATGTTGCACATCAGCCTTCAACCAGAGGAGTGAGTCAGTACAGCTTTTTATCTACAAAGGAGCAGGATAATGATCGATGAATGTCTGCTCATGTTTTAACACATGGATGTATGCCCTACACACACATTTTTGATATTTTTAAATAAAAAATTTTATGACCAAGATTAAATGTGAGCTCATTATGAGGGGAGAGGTTTTTTTTCAGTTTTCTTATTACAAAGTTGATTCCCAAATCTATCCAGTGATATTCCCTGTTACTTATTTCCTCCAAGTTCTGTAGTCGTATCCAGCTGATAGGCTGTACATTGAAGATGGAAATGGTTGGTGGTCTGAAACATGTTGCTGTATTTCTTATCTTACTGTAAACTATATGTGCATTTTTGCATGGTATTAACCATCCTCACTCCAGTGGAAACACTTTTGAGAGCTGTGCTGTTTCTGGTTTTCTCAGACAGAACTGTGCAGATGCACACTTCTCTCTTCCAAAAACTATCATCACTTTCTCTGCTTCACCTGGAGGTAAACGCTTTTCTAATATAAAGAAATTTGGTGTGGTAGTATGAAGATTGCACAAGCCTGTTGGTTCAGAATGCTTCTTATGATATTTACGGTGGTCAGAATAAAATAGACTGGTGTGCACGCCTTATAAATCCAATGGGAATTCCGTGCCAGCACTAACCAGGATGCTGCAAAAGAATAGGTGATGGTCAACCACAAACCAGTTTCTCTTAAACAGTATTTCTTCTGGCCCATTCTGCATTTATTATTATGGTTATTTCTATTATTTCATTTCTACCCATAATAGGTAAACCTGAGGTTGGCTTTAAAAAAGAAAAAAATGGAAATTGACCTTCGATCTTGGGACAACCAAACACTTGAAAAGGTGACTACGAAAACATTCCTTAGAAGTTTCTTCAAAGTAAAGGTTAATGCAGTGCTTACCTCCCAGTGGATATAAATAAATAAGAATATGATGAAAGGGAACGACGGCAGCTTTTAATCCACTGCTTTGGTTCTGCAGCTGAAGATGGATAAATGTCAAACTGTGAAGCCAACAGTTGAGGAGCACCATGACCTTACCTGACTTGACTGCCTGGTGAAAATGTAGCTATAAATAAATGAGCTGTTTATTTAAAAGGCACATGAACCTGCAAACATGAGTGAATTAATTTTTGTCACGTTCAGTTATTTCAGATATATCCATAGATAAACAGTGAAGGTACTTAATTATTGAAATTTTAAATTACAGAAGAAGAAAAAAAAACATGCAAAAGGGCTGAAAATCCATCTTTGCAGTTATTTAAATGTTCAGCAAATGGAAGAAGAAAATATTTTTATTTTCATTTTATGTAAAAATGGTAAGATTGATTCATTTCAAAATAAAAAAATATTTGTTTATCTTTAAAATTAAGTTTTTAATTTGTTTTGTTAACTTGCGGCTTGATCAGTACATTTAAAAAGGTAAATATTAGTAATCTAATAATCTAATTAGATTGAGAATCTACTAATTGTAGTTTTCTGTCCATCCACTCCCTGCTCTCCTCTCCTGGAGCCTTACATCCTCTCTCAGGAGATTTTAAAGCTCATCCTCTTTATTTTTATGTTTGTCGCTGGCTGACTCTCACCCTCCTCCACCTGGAGTGTCCTCAGGGATGGAGGCAATTAGGACAGGAATCTCTATAACAACATGTCATCCATGAGGCTAAACCAAGGCCAAGTAATAGAGCTTCCCACTCACTCCCTCACCTGACCCTGTGCATCTGCACTCCTGAAGGAACTCCTCCACCATGGCAGCTCAACAGAAATGGCAACAAAGAACATTGTAGCAAATGTAAGTTAATTATACATTAAAATTTTATATATGCTTTTCTTATAGTCCCAGGAGGCTGACATTCCCATACAGCTTCATGTTCTCCAGAGTCGAAGGACAGGAGCACATGTCAATTACGTTAATGTCTGAATGCAAACGTAGGAAAACTGGCAATGTTCCACAGCAGGCCGCATAGCATCTGACAGAAATTATTATACCTGGATGCCCTATTTAGGGTTTAAAAAAGAAGAAGAAGAAAACCAGCAGGGGTACTACAGGCTGATTAATTATAATGGGCTCTGCAAAGGAAGAGAACTAATTACACGCCACACTGGCTGAATTCTTGGCCCTGGTGAAAAGGTAATGTTCACCTCTGAGTATAATGAACTCAACAGTCTGCTCTCCGCTCAAACAAAACAGCATGTTGGAGTATTTTTTGCTTAATAATGCCAAACAAAATCAGGTGAATCAGCAAACAATGCTAAATGAAAGTAGCTATGTGTTGAATCCTGATGTCTGAGTTTGAAAGTGACATCTGCGCAACTGCTTGGGGTTTATTTGTATGTATGCACGAATGTAAGCAGCAATGTTATATAACCTCCATAATGTCTGTAAGACACATAAAAAACAAGAAGCTCAAAAACCAGATGTGCTTTTAATTTACTGTGAACATCAGACCTGCTTTTGTTCAGTCTGTTGTGAATCTTACCAGAATATTCAGTCCTTAAACCTCATTAAAAACAAAATATTTTATTAAAATCCAACGGTCTGTATTTCTCTGCTTGTAACATTTCTAGAAATCTGACTCATTTCCCGGTTACAGCACTAGACTAGACCACAGATTAGTTTTCGAGCTGCTGTACTCTCTTATTTTTGAAATAATGTGAGGGGTCTTTCACTTCATAAAACTGCATTGTGACTCACCACCTACAGCACAAAGCTCCTCTTATTATTTATCAGTCTTTGAATAAAGCTGGTGGCCATCATCTGTACTTCAGCTCAGCTGGGGCGCTTGTACTTTTTGTCTCCTACGTGAAACTTTCAAGGTATTCTTGAGGGTTAGATTTGATTTTCTATCTGAATGCATGACCCAGTGTGTTCATTTAGCAGGAGAGACTGTGCCAGGTTTGTCTCATCCACACAAATATGTCTTTAATTTGACTGGCTGTGAGGATGAATGGATCTGGAGCCGTCTTTTTTAGAAATGTAAATCTGTTTGCAAGGTCATGATTGAAGGAGAGAAACAGAGCTGCTTGCAGTTAGGTCTTACTCGGGTCAAAGCAGCCACTTAAATTTCATCCATCAAATGTAACAAAATTGTGGAATAATGTAGGAATTTGGAACAACAAGGTCTGAAGCTCTCTAGCTTTTATAAGCTGCACAAAATTATGTCATAATTTTACTTGCTGCACTTAATTAAAAACTCCTGCTATAACCATAATGAAACAGTAATTTTGATAGAAATTTAAATAAAAAAACTCTCAGGACTCTCACAGATAAACTGAGCCGCTGAAAATAGTTCTGTAAACTCCAAACTGCTTTGAATAACACCAAAAATATTAAAGATGTGATAAATTTGTGTGATAAATCAACAAACTCCGAAACACATCCAGTCCATCAGTAGTTGTTATGTCATCATAACAGAGAAAAGTATCAACCATAAACCCTTCTTGTATCCTTAAAGGTGACCTGCTCTCATAGGAACGGGGCTGGTTATTTATGACTGGTTTATAAACCAGTCATAAATCACTTTTAAGAAGAAAAGACCACAGTCAGAGCCAAGCCAGAACATATCTAGGAGAGTCTTTCCACTTTCTGTTAACCCCATTGTGCAGAAAATCAAATGATTTCAGCCAGGAATGCTCACAAGATAGTTTTCAATGAATAGGAGCGAATGGAGCTAAATGGCTAAAACAATCTGCTTCTAGTTTTTCTTCTAGGTTCTCAGTCAGAGTCATTCACAGTCGTCTTTAAACCGTGACAACAGAAAACAACTGGACTTCTTTAAGTCTGTGAGGTTGTTTTACCTCTCATCCAAGGGGCTTCTTCAGTTCCAGCTCACTGGTAAAGATGCACTTTAATGCCAAAAGTATTCACTTCTCCATCAAATCACTGCATTCAGGTCTTCCAATTACTTCCATGACCACAGGTGTTTAAACTGGATCATCCTCAAACTTTTCCCACAAAGTTGGGGGCATGAAAGTGTTCAAAATGTTCTGGTATGCTGAAGCATTAAGAGTTCTTTCACTGGAACTAAGGGGCTGACCCCAACTCCTGAAGAACAACCCCACACCATAATCCCCCCTCCACCAAACTTAACACTTGGCACAAAGCAGTCAGAGAAGCATCGTTCTCCTGGCAAACAGCAAACTCAGACTTCTCCATTGGATTGCCAGACGGCTTGATTTGCCACTCGTCTCCACTGCTCTACAGTCCATTGGTAGCCTGCTTTACACCACTGCATCCGACGCCGGTGATGTAAGGCTTGGATGCAGCAGCTCGGCCATGGAAACCCATATCATGAAGTTCTCTACACAATGTTCTTGAGCTTAATCTGAAGGTCACATGAAGTCTGGAGGTCTGTAGCAATTGATTCTGCAGAAAGTTGGCGACCTCTGCACACTTTGAACCTCAGCACCCACTGACCCTGCTCTGTGATTTTACATGGTCTACCTTTTTGTGGACGACTTGCTGTCATTCCCAATTGCTTCCACTTTGTTATAATATCACTAACAGCTGACTGTGGAATATTTGGTAGTGAGGAAATTTCACGACTGGACTTCCTTCACGGTAACACGATGGAATTCACTGAGCTCCTGAGAGCGACCCATTCTTTGTAGAAGCCGTCTGAAAGCCTAGGTGCTAGATTATACCTGTGGCTATGATGTGACTGGAACACCTGAATCCACTGATTTGGATGGGTGACTGAACACTTTTGGCAGTATACTGTATGAGTCATTAGTGCTTTGAAATCCTAAAATCAAACAGAGGAAAACAGTTAGTGTTAAATGAACTTGTGGCCTTTTCTATTTGAATAAACAAGCCTGTTTCATCCACTTACATGAAGCTTTTACTGTTCAAACCACAAACGGAGAGAAGCGTGACATAAAGCAGAGTTGTTTACCACAGCGTGTGACGGTGAATCGTTCTGTCTCTGCAGTCTGCTGATAATCAGACGTTGTTAATACTCTGAGCAGTGAGCTGCAGGGTCAGGAGGAGCTGCCATCCCCGCTGCTGTGAACACCCTGAATATCCTGTTCTGCACGCCTGACCAAACTTATGAGATTCTGCGTGTTTGAGAGGAAAATAACACGAGCATGTTCGTGCACGCACATTTGTTAATTATATACCGGCACTTAAAATAGGACGTGCTGAATTATACTCATGAAGAAAAGCAGGTATTAGCCATTCAGCCATGTGATGTGCATCACAGAGAAAACCATAATCGACTTTTTCTTATTTTCTGTCATAAAATTTGTGTGCCACAGCAGGACCGTGCCAGGAAACCTATCAATTTAAATGAACTATGAGGCCAGAATTTGCCTTTACTCAAAGCTATTCCAGTAAAGTTCAAAAATGGAAATATGGAGCTTAACAATAGGCTGTAAATTATTTAAAGTGATGAAATTAAAGCATAAATGCCTTAATCCTACATTCTTTCTAATGACCAGCAGGGTTGACTCATTTGCAGGCATAGTCTCAGACACTTACTTTAAGTTAAAGTACAGTTTTGCATTTTTACCTCCCTTTTGATTTACTTTTTACTGTAATAACATTTCAAAGTACTGTATTTTTTAAAACTGCCATACTTTGTTGGTTTCTAGTGTTTATTTTAATGTGGAGCATCCTGTAAGGTGGATTTTGAAAGGTTAATTAAAATGGGAAGAATAAAATGCTAATCCATATAGCTGGACTTGTGTGCGAACATCCCGGCAAATCATTTAATGCAGATTTACTTCAATCCATCACCTCCCTGCACAGATACGAGCTCAGTGCTTGATACTGTTTATAGCCTCAGGATGCTGCGGTGTGTATCAGCCAAGAGGATTTTAATCATTTTAATCCTCCTCCTCTCTGGATTGTTAACACGAGAACAAGCTAGAATATTTATGTTATTGTTCTTTGAGAATTTAATGATTATCATAAACCACTTCAATTAACAGGACGGTTTAGGACGGAGGCAGCGGCAGGAGAGCCTGGGAGGATGGGGAGGCGATGAAAATAAATATTCTCCCTCTACGCAGCGATGTCATCAAGGAACTGCTCAGGAAAAAGAGAGAGAGAGAAATTAACGCCAAGCGAGAGCAGTGTCAGAGTGCAGTTTATCTCCCTTCAGCGCACGTGTCCACGCCGTGTTGTGTCTGCTGCACGAGCTGCTCTCATTCGCTGGAGTGCTTTGGCCTGTGTGGTGGGGGGGCGCTGCTGTCTGCGCTGGTGAAAAGAGCACATGGCAGATGTTCGGTGTGGCACATCCCACCATCCTTCACCTGCTCTTACTTCTGTCCTCTGCACATGTGCAACAACGGGAGGCTGGGAGGGGATGAAGGATGGAGAGTTCTCCCCAGCTTTTTGTTCCATTTTCCCACAATGTTTGTAACATGTTAGCGAGGATGTTCTGAATATGAAAGTCAGAGTTGGGGATTTAAAAAATAATAATCTGTGGATTAGTATCTGAAAACCGTGTCTAATTGAGGAGTTACAGAGGAAGAACACTTTGCAAAGACTTGGTCAGACAATGTGTGGTAAGTGCTGTGAAAAAGCATTTGCCTCCTTCCTAACTTCTTATCTTTTGCATATTTGTCACACTTTAACATTTCAGATCCTCAGAAAATTTGAATGTCAGACAAAGATAACCTTCGTGAACACAAAAGGCAGTTTTTAAATGATGATTTCATATTTTAAAAGAAAAAAGCTGTCCAAACCCACTTGTGTGAAAAATGAGATTTGATTAACCATATTTTTCAGAAAGCTGACTTCAGTTTCACTATCCACTACTGCTGAATAAAGAAATGACTTAAACAGAACCTTTGTCACAAAGTCAAGTAGGGTCAAAGATCTCAAAAAGCAGCACACCATGCCACAATCTAAAGAAACAGCTGAGAAACAAAGTCACTGACATTTATCAGTCTGGAAAGGGCTGTTCCAGAGGCTGTGGGACTCCAGAGAACTAAAGGGAGATCAATTATCCACAAATGGAGAAAACTTGGAAAGTGGTTAACCCTTCCAGGAGCAGTCATCCTCCCAAAATTACTGCAAGAGTGCATCAATGACTCATTCAGGAGGTCAAAAAAGAACCCAGAACATTTAAAGAACTGCAGGTCTCACTTGGCTCAGTTAAGTTCTAGAGTTCATGCTTCAACAGTAAGAAAGAGACTGGGCAAAAATGGCATCCATGGGAGAGTTCAAAGGAGGAAACCACTGCTGACCAAAAAGAACACAAAGGATTGTTTTTCTTTTGCCAAAAAACATCTGGATGATCCTCAAGACAAGACAAAAGCTGAAATTTTTTGGAAGGTTGGACTCCAGTTACACCAGCATTTCATAAAAGAACATCATATCAGCAGTCACACATGGTGGTGCTAGGATGATAGTCTGGGGCTGCTTTGCTGCTTTAGGATCTGGACAAATTTCCATAACTGATGAAACCATGAATGGTTTGTGAACTAAAGACCAACTGCACTCGGGATATTTGATTCTGTTCATTGTTGTCAGTGTTTGATTTGTGATGAAAACTTACATATTAACAATTATGAAACTACGCTCATGCCTCATTGTTAGTCAGTGATATGAAATGAAATGCTAGTTTCGGTATTTATGCGAGGTTTGGGAGACGTGCAGGCGGCTGAGATTGAAGAAGTCACTTGGCTAAATGAGGAAATGTTTCACCTTCTGCAAACTCCAGAAAGTCCAGATGAACAGAATCATCTTTCTGGGATTTCCTTATTTCAATGATTGGTCATGCATCAAGACACACCAGCCAGCCCACCTCTGAATGGCTAAAAAAACAAAAGGTTTTGGAGTGGCCTAGTGAAAGTCTGGACTTAAATCCACCTGAAATGATTTGGAATGACCTTATATGGGCCGTTTATACTCAAAACCCTCCAATGAAGGCGAATTACAACCATTTTACAAAGAGTAGGCCAGTTATCACAAACACTTGACACTTGCCAAGGGTGGCAGTGTTAGCTTTAGGTGGCAATTACTTTTTCACATAGGGTCAGGTAGGTCTGGGTAGCTTTTTCCTCTTAATACACAAATCGTCATTTAAAAACTGTATTTTGTATTTACTCGGGTTATGTTTGGGTAATATTAAAACTTTCTGATGGTCTGAAACATGGCAAATATGCAAAAAACTAAGAAATCAAAAAAGGGAGTAGTTACTTTTTCACAGCGCCGTACGTTGATGTTTTGGACATAAATGTTGTTTCTTCACATTCCCATGATAGCTGTAGTTAAAATAGGATTTATTAATAGGTCTTTAAAAATGGGGTGACTAATTACCACACACATATCTAAAGTTTTATAGTCATTTTCTGTAATCAGTCTTCACATCCTCCCAACAACAAATCACTTCTGCAGCACAAGACGGCAGCGTTGTAGCTAATTTATGCAAACGCAGCATTTCCAGTAATTACACAACAGCAGCAATCTTCCACCTGATCTTTGCCTCGGCCTGCCGCACTCACACAGATTGCCATCGGACTGGGAAATTGAGTCTGGTTATCTGAGAAGCTCGAACAGACAGGCCGGCGAGTGACTCCCCTGCGTCTGACTCCTGGTGAGATTAAAACTGCTGGACGTCAGCCCACAGGGGATTCAGGGTCCTGCATGGCATTCTGGGAGATTGCTACCGTAACCTTTGCTGAAGGAATCCCAGTGTTGAGAGGATTTTTATTATTGCCCAGCAGTAGACAGAGCAGTTCGGGTGAGGTCAAACGTGAGGCACAAATCCCTCTGGTATAAACGAATGCTGTTCTTCTGCATGCAAATGTAATCCACGGTGCTCAGGTTTGATTCACCTGCTGACAGATGGTGTGTTTGTTTCTGCTGCATGCAATGTGAAGCAGCAACTTCCTCCCAGCTCTGGGATCTCATTATTCCTGCCCAGGGAGAATTGATCAAACAACGCAGTCGAACACGCCGCTGCGATAATGAGCCAACAGCAAGCTAATTATCTGCTCTTAGACCTCCTGCAGGAAAATCACCTCAGCGTGCCCAGAGCTGCTCCTGAGTGCCCTCCAGAACAGTTTGGGCTTCACTGTCAGCCAGCAGGAGCTTTAAAGCACCTACAGTCCAACTGAAGGGGACGGATCACCTTCAGGACGATAAGGGGACAGTGTGACAGCTGGAAACCAAAAACAGAACCTTCTAACATCTGTTATACCAGAGAAATGTTTCATTTTTGACTTGAAATCCAAACAGCAGTGTTTCCAGCTAGTCACGGCTGATTAATGCACCTTTTAATGGAACTGAACACTTTAACACTTGGAGGCCTGTGCTATGAGGCAGGATTTGGGGCTGAAGAAGGTAATTTCAGGTTTAATCCTGGAGTTTCTGTCTTATGGAGAGAGTTCACTTCTTACTGGACTATGTACATATTGACGTATCCCGCAGACCTAACCAAAGTACAGATGCACTGACCAACCAGATCCTCCTAGAGGCTCCTAGAGCTGTGAAACCTTAAAACTTGACATTACAGTGTGCTCACGTTCAGGTTCATGGCCAGATCAAAGTGAAATTCATTCTACTGGTTCTTGGTGTTAAATAGATGGACCAGTTTTATAATCCATGTTTCAGGTTTTAGGACCAAACATAAAAATATACTTATCCATTTTCTGCATCCTTAACTGAGTACCTACAAACTTACATGAGTTTGCACTGCTGCAAATTTACTGCATGCAAATTCATGTGTTGGTAAATTATATGATGAATCTCTACAGCAGAGAATCTGTGTAGCACCTGAAACATACTATAAATTAGGTTCTGAAGGTGCAATCTAATCTAGACAGGTAAAAAGAGTCCAACCATCCAACCTTAAGCTCAGTATGCCTCGCTAACCCATTAATCTTCCTTTAGAGTGTTTGAGATAAGAAATCACCACCTACTGACCAATCAATTTCCCAATAATTAGCACCACCGCTACTAGAAGTTCCCTCGGACCTCGCTGCGTAGGTCGACAGTACTTAAAGTGTCGTACTCCTTTAAATAGAGTCTGTTTGACACCACCAAAAGCAAACTCACAATTAACCCTCTTAAAACCTTAATTTCAGGTGTGGAACCTGCATAACCTGCCAACACACCGAAAACATCAACCACTCATTAATCACCCAGTCAATGGCTTTATCACCTGTAAAAAAAAATTAAAAAAATACAGTGTCTACATAATAAAATATTTATCAGTGAAACATATATATGGTGGGCTCTGGTCTATTAGCTGATCAATATCAGCATTTATTACAACTAATAAATTTAGAGTTGGAGAAATCTGTTGATATTTCATGTCTCGAAAAATATTTATAGTGTAATATTGAAATTTTAAAACACCACAAATTGGTCTTGTTGTTAAAAATGCTATAACAGTCAGGAAATGGACCAAATAAGCCAATTTGTTTTAATTGGCACTTCATGAGTATGTTGGATATTTAAGACCGGTTGTTTTATATCTTTTTACTTAATATCAAAATAATAAAGTTCTTCTGTCAAAAGCTTTAAGCTCTTCAAGCTGTAAGTAATTTTATCATGTGTAAATCATAAAAGAGCGACATAATCTTAAATCCAGGCTCCTAGACTGTGTGTTGTTTCCTACTTACTGGTGTGATTTCTGTTTTTATACTATTTTTGCAGTGCAACTCAGAATTAAATTTGAATTAGTAGAAGTAGGATTTCATTTTATCTTCTATTTGCTCTTCATGATACTGCCCTGTGCCTGTTTTTATGACGATGCTGCCAGTAAATGAGAGAATTAATATTTATCTGGGCTGTAGCCAACATAGATGATATGGTATTAAGACTGTTCATGTTGTCAGTATTAGAAAGACTGTTTGGATTCAGTGTGGGTGCTGCTGGACAGAGCGTGTAGGAGGTAGGACACAGGACGCCCACTCGCTCACTCTGAATGCACCAGACAATGACATGTGGGCTCAGTCGGACATCACGTGGACTTCATGCTGCAGAGCTGGCAGGTTAAAGACTTGAAATATTTGTCAGTAATGACAAATAACCCTACCTGTTTACCCTATACTTTGCAGAAAAGCATTTTTTGAGGAAAAATGTAAATATTTTTTTAGGCTGGTTTGCTTTTAGTGCTGAAATTGCCAAGACATTAGAGAATATTTTTTTGAAACTTAAATTAAACAGAGTTAGGATGAGGGTTAGCATCACTCAGCACTTTTCCAGCTCTTATATATTTATTCCCGTACTACACTAGAGTACCTTTGGCTAAGTCACAGTTCAAAATAATCTGTATTCATCTTACAGGACCTTGGTGCAGCCCCAAGCTGTTTTAGCTCCTCCCCCTTGAAGCCAAATTTCTTAGGTTTAAACAGCAGGTGGGTAGGGCTTTTGTGTATGAATGACCATATGCAGAATAATCTCTCTTTATGACCTCACAGAGAGCACCAAGTAGAGTAAACTGTCAGAAAGCGAGTGTTTCGAGCTATTTGAAGCCTGAGCTTTTGACTCACAGGGATTACACGTGCATATGCTGCCCTCATCATTTAAAAATCTGGTAATGTTCAATGGGCATCCACCATTTTAACAATAAATAGAGCATAAGGGATCCACTTTGTGGTGGAAAAGTAGCTCCTGAAATCTTGTGCTATACCTTTAATGTTGTAATGGACCCTGTCTTTGAACGTGTCCTCACACCTTCACACTTCTGAGATTACTTACGGCGAGGACACAGCGGTCCATGGAGAAATTTCCTCTCCTCTTCCCCTCCTCGTCTTCAGGGATTTGTCATCTGATTTAAAGCATCATCAGCTTGTCAGTTTTTACAACCATTCCCATCCCGGGGAGCGAGGAGAGGAGCTAGTTTTTTCTCATATAGCAAGATTTAAAAAGTGAGGGGTAAATTTAAGACATGGGCTGCTAAGAGAAGCTGTTGGATGTACCGCACTGACATGTTGACTGTTGAATAATCAGCTCTGGGATTATCTCAGCAGTGACAGCACAGTGCAAAAGAAAAGGGGGAAAAAAAATCAATGTTCTTTTCCATCAACACTGTTGTTGTTTTTGCTTCTCCCTGGCTTTCGAGTCGCCCGTCTCCCCCCAGAGAGTTTTACCTCTGCCTGCAGAATAGCAATCTGCTGTGGTGACACAGCCGATGAGTCAGGAGGCCGTGAATTAAAATTATCGTCTGACTTCATCTCACCAAGCGAGCGTGCCGTCGCAGGTGAGAGCGGTCGTGGAGATGCTCTTAAAGCTTTCTTTCGTGTCCAAATGGAGACGTCTGACATTGAGGAATAATTATAGTTTCCTGATGTTTTGAGGGTCACTCCAAAAATCAGTCAGTCCCTCCCACCCGACCACCTCAGAACTGCAGCTTCCATTCAATGATGCTATGCAAAAATGTTACCTTCGTACCAGGACTCATTTCTGAGTCACACACCCTCAAAGTACATGGGGTGGGTTGAAATTTGTATCAAGAAAAGAAATCCACGTGACCTTTACAGGGCTAAAAAATACATTTAAGCTCTGATGATCAGGTTTTACTCCAACTTAAAGAGACACAACCTGAAGCAAGAATCTTTTTTTATCAGCAGACAAATTTTGAGCATCAGTATCATGATATATATCATAGGTCACGTCCACACGTACGTGGGTATTGTGGTAAATGTAGATTTTCAATGAATTTTGTACACCTATAAACAGCATTTTGATTACATGAAAACTGAGCTTTTACCAGAACTTATGCCAGTGTTTAACTCAGTGTTTAAAATCTGAGATTTTGTCTCCCAACGTCAACGTGATGACCATCATTTTCATTTTTGAAAAAATGTGCAAAATGTGCAATTCCCTTGTATTCTTATTCCTATTTATTCTATTTTATCCCTTTGTACACTCGTTATTTATATATGTCTCTGTATTTATATATGTGTATATATGGTATATTTATGCGCACATTCTGTAACTTCTGTCGGTGTTGTGCTATTGGAAACCAAATTTCCCGGAGGAACCCACCCGAGGGATTAATAAAGTTCTATCTAATCTAATCTAATCTAATCTTTTTATGTCAGACTGTGTGCTGTTTTTGTTTGTTGGCATTTGGTTGTCCAACCTTTCTTTACAGTTAGTTTTTTTCTTTGCATTTTTATGTGAACTGAGATATTTTTCTAAACAATCCCACTTTTAATAAAGTCCCATCTACGTGTGAACGTGGCCATGGTTTCAATAAACTGCATCAGCTTAATGTCCATGATGTAGAGGAACAGCAACAAGCATTGGTTTTCCGATAATTGATTGGAGACAACTTCAAAAAGTGCATTATGTCATCATGTGGGGTAGGTAGGTGGTCAAAACACATTACCGTGTAGCATATGAAAGATTTTGATACCAGCCTCGTCTTCTAACCAAACAGTTTTCTAATTTATCCATGTTTAACACCCTTGAGTTTAGCCTGTGGTATCACCTTGAATCACTTTTTGAGACCAGGTTCTTTGGTTGATTTTGAACGTGATCTTCAAATTTGGACTTTTTCAAATTCAGAACCAGCTTTAAGGACACATTGAAGGAATAAACGTTTGAATCAAAGAGCACATGGAAGCCACGTTTTCTCCTGTTGTGTTAATTTAAGTACATGTCAGTACATGTCATTTAGGGATTAAGTAGGCCTTAATTTACCCTGGAGTAATTTGCTTTTTTTACTGTCACGTTTTTCTTATACACGTGTGATTACATTTACAAAGCTGTGGTCTTCCTCTAACACTAGGCTTAACAACATCATGCAAAGGACTGTGATGAATATTACTGCTTCCTGATAGACAGTATCATGGTTTGGTGGTGTTTGGTTTTGGATTTTAAAACATCAGTTTAGTTTTTTTCAGCATTTTGAATATTTTTTAAATCCTCCAATTACCCTCTACTGCACTAACAGATGACTGTAGCCTACAGAGAGCCTGAAAGGTCAGGAGTAGCTGTTTTTACAGCCCTTACCACAAAAAACTAAAGCAAAATTTCCAAATTTCCATGATCATTCACTTACATTTCCCACTGCAGAAATAAAAAAACTAAACACCATCACGGAGTCATTACTTTTTTAAAAGCACACTTAAGTCTCGCTGATATCTTCTCAACAGGCTGTTTTCTTTAACCTTTTTCTGTCAACTGGAGGCAATAAAAAGCACAAGCCGATACTCACACCTATTCATTCCCTCATTATTTTCAAACTTCATCTGAGCCACAGCTGCACGTTTCTCCGTGCTCACGAATGCTCTGCTTTCCTTTCGTGCTGCATTCATGGACGTGGGAAAAACTGGAAGCCAGTTTTTGAGCGTTTAAATGGGATTTTAATTTTTTTTAATTGTTCATCTCAGCTCATTTTTGTAGCTAAAACTGATGTGTTACACCCTCTGGTGGCAACATAATGTTTAATTAGTCGTCGTTGTCTGAGGCTTCTGTGAGGAGTCTTTGCAGAGCAACAACCTAATCTACGTACAGAAAGTACTATATTTATCCAACAACCAATTAGAATCCAGTGTTTAAGTCTTCCACGTGCACGGTTTGACGGTATGACCATTACTGATGAATAGAAGTGGGCGGGTCGATTCAAATCTTGATACTATCGATTCGATACCAACGTTGATACTAGCACAATAGGATGTAGAGTCTAAGGAGCTTGGAAAGAAAAGCGTCTGGACTTCTTTAAGTTTCTTGAAGACTTTTCACCTCTCATCTGAGAGGGCTACATCTACACTAATCCGGAAAAATTTGAACACGGCGTTTTCATCTAAAAACGCTCCGCATCCACACTATTGTTTTCAATCGTTTGCAAAAAGTTGCAAATCCACACTGAAACGACGGAAAACGCTTACGTTCTGTACTGCGCATGCGTGAAGCGTAAGACGATTCGACCTGCGTCATTTCCGTCTGCCGTTTATTTTCTTTCCAGCTCTTTGAAACGTAGCGGCAAAATGTTGAGGAAAAGCACCAAGTGTTTTAAATGGACTGACAATGAGGTAGAGTTGTTGCTGCGAGTAACACGAGAATACACAGTTGCAAAAGCGAGCAAGAATATAGAATACAATGCCGTCCACCATCTTAGTTGAATTGGTCACATGACTGCTTCATATGACTAAAATGCGTCATCGTTTTCGAAAGCCTCTGTTTTTTGCAGTCCACACTGCGACGCAAAAACGGCGTTTTCAAATGTATCCACTTTGAAAAGCGTTTTCAAAAAGCTCAGTTTTCCTTGAACAAAAACGCCATCTCAGTGTGGATGGAAGGCCAAAATGGAGAGAAAAAGATGCGTTTTCAAACGAAGACATATTAGTGTGGACATGGCCTAGGTCTAAGAACAATTAGTGGAGAGTCCCAGATTTTTAAACCCTATTGGGAGTGTCCCTAAGAGGGTTGTGGACCCCCTATTGTTCTTCTGCCTAATCACATGAGCCAAGGTGTGAAAATGGGTGTGGGTCACAATCAGCCAAGGTTTCAGGTTAACCCATTGCGAGACCTTGCACCATCCTATCACGTGACTTACTGAGATCAAATGACCACGGATGTGAGTGGGCGTTAAGGCATCTGGGAAGGGATCTCAAAACTGGATCGTAGTTGGCAGACAGTTGGTGTCGTAAGCCGCCCCCTCTGTTCAAAGATGGTCGTTTACAGTGGACATAGATGGCTTCTTTCACTCTTCTTTCAAACCATCTGTCTTCTCAGACCAAAATGTGAACATTGGCATCCTCGAAGGAGTGACCTTTGTCCTTTAGATGCAGATGTACAGCTGAGTCTTGTCGTGTCGAGGTGGCTCTTCTATGTTGTGCCATGCGTTTATGGAGTTGCTGTTTAGTTTCTCCAGTGTAGGCGTCTGAGCACTCCTCGCTACACTGCACAACATACACTGTGTTGTTAAATTTGTGTTTGGGAGTTTTGTCCTTGGGATGAACCAGTTTTTGTCTGAGTGTATCGCAGGGTCTGAAGTACACTGGGATGGCGTGCTTGGAGAAGACTCCTGAGTTTCTCTGATAAACCTGCTACATAAGGGATGACAATGTTGTTCCGTTTGTCCTTCTGATTCTCCCTAGTAGGTGTCTGATCTTCTTTTCTGTGCATTTTCATGATTAGGGACACTCCCAATAGGGCTTAAAAATCTGGGACTCTCCACCAATTGCTCTTAGAGCTGAAGCTTCTCGGTTGAGAGGTGAAACGTCTTCAAGAAACTTGAAGAGGTCCAGATGCTTTTCTCCTCAAACTACAATGACCTGGATGACTAAGAATCTTCACAGACAATAGGATGGATAGTTTGTTTTTATGCTGAAAGTTCAGTATGTAGTATTTTAAAAATATTTTAAAATTATATTTAGAAATATACCTTAAACATGCACTATAAAATGTCTGAACTTTTTTGTGCTGCCAACCATATGTATTTTATTTATAGCCTATAGCACATTTCATTAACAGAAGTTGACCCGAGTGCTTTGGAGACAGGCACATTTACATTCCAGGTCTCCAAAAACCCAGTTTCAAAATACATGAAATGCTGAAATTTGTGTTTTATTCTGTTAAGTAATTATTGTGGAAAATAAAAATCTCACTGATTTAGTGGTTAGTAAAAAGTACCTTTATAGATTAAACGTATGGGTACTGGTATATACTTGGTGTCCGATCGATACAAAAATTTGCAGCATCGTACTGTTGACAGTTTTATATCTAAATTTTAATTCAGTCTAAAGTGTAAATTCCTGCAATCCTGGAAGGCGTCACTGCCGCTCTGTGCTCTGATTGGATTGGAGAGGCGGTGGGCGGGTCCGCCGGCGGAGTGCGGAGACAATAGAGAGCGGCTCTGGAGACAGACCACGGCGGATGCACGGTGACAGAGAGCAGCCGGTCCCCGCAGAGCCTTCACTCCCAAGCGGTCTCCTGAGTCGCTGAAGGATCCGAGCGTTGTCTGGATGGACTGACAGCTTCCAGCACTTTGTCAACGGTAGGAAAAGATCTCATCTTTCTCCCAGTAAAACCAGTTAACAGCTCACGAAACGCTGCTCGGTGTGTCTTTTCAAGCATTTAAAGCTCAGATTCTGCTTGAAAGTCATGCCTCGCTGCTCTGATGCAAAAGCACAACACTCCACGGCTGCTGTGTTTCTATGCACCGGCACTGTGTTGAGCTTTGCACTCTTAGAAGAATATATTCTAAATATACAGCTGTAGATCTAAAACAAAGTTCACCCAACCTGAGCAGAACAATAGAGCGGCTGTGAAGCTATTGTCTCACAGCTACAATCTCTGGTATTGACTTTCCTCCCTCTACATTTACAGAGCAGATTTCTCGCCACAGACATGCTCATGTGCTGCACGCTGTTATGGATATAATGCATGCTTTGTGTCTGCAGACCACATCCACAGTTGATCTCTTTGTGCTGCAGTTTTTATGTCTGAGTGTCTGTAAACAGCGTTACTGACACCAGATCTGCATCAAGGATACAGACATGGGGATTTATGGTGTTAGTGGAAGGTGATTAATCGATTAATCATCAAGGTTCTGACATTTTTGGTTTTTTCATGCAAAAATTAGACAGATTTGCTAAACACTAAGAATTCAGCATCTCGGATGACAAAGGTTCACCATTGTGTTGCCTTTGATGCTGATGCTTATCGATATTTTCTTCCAAAGTTTATTCTTTGTCTGCATCCTCCCTGCTGAGGGCTCCTTCATCGCCTGGCTCTGGCTCCCATAAATCCATCGAGTTTAGAGGAATCTGAAACTTTGTGGGGTTAATTGCCACTTCTTGTTAGTAGTAGTGGATATATAGTTGACTGCGGTTCAACAGGATACGCTCACGAGACAAGTGCATGACGCCGAACTGCTAAAAAAATAATTTACACCTGCTTAAAGACAAATTTCCACAAACATAGCCTCAATCATACATCCTTCACCTTTAGTGAAGCTGATTTTTACCCGTAAAACGCTAGCATTCTGCTAACTCAAGCTGATTGGTCGGTTAAAGGTGACAGGATTTATTCTTTCTGGTTTTGTTTGTATGTTTGTACAGACAAACACAACCAACACCCTCATTCAGGGGGTTATTAAACCTCTTATGAGTATTGATAAAACTATTTAAGGTTTCATTGACGAATCGGCCCCACGCGCCTGAGCCTTGAGTGTTTGTGTTGTTACAACATGGACTTTAAAACATAGATGTAGTCACTGCCATGGATTTTTGGACTTATTTATTTTATGGACTTATTTGGAGCCAGAATAGTTAGATAAGAGTGCAGAGTGCATTCATCAGCTAAACCTGGCGAGCTTCGATAGCAAACTACAACCATAAACCTGAGCGCTAGCATTCAGACACAGATAGCTGCTAATTAGTGCTAACTGAATAAAACACTAGATTTCTTTTTCACAGAAACTGCAGCATAAACTTCCTGGATGGCCTGCACCACACAGCAGCCCATAATATTTCATTTCACAGAAACATTTGTTCAGCCCTGCAGAGGAGACTTGCATGGTTTTATTTTCACATCTCCTTGGCAGGCAGGAGGAAGACGGTTTGAGAATAAGAGATTAAATCAGACAAAGAGTGTACCACTGCCTTCTGTTGCGTGGGGATCACAGCAGCCAAAATGCTTTGGCATTAAAGGAGAGCGCCCAGTGATGCGCCGCTGAGTGCGCAGGGACAAAGCCTCAGTGTCTGCAGACGATGTAGGTCGAGCCGGTTAAAGCCGACTGCTTTGATGTGCTGCACAGCTCCGTGAGCGCTGTGGGAGCGGACGGCCTCACCGGAGGCCGCCGCGCAGGAGGACACTGAACTCTAGCGCCGTGACGGCTGGCGTGATGCAGTCTGACTTCTGCAAACATTTCCAGAGGAACGAGCTGCTCACGGGCCAGAAGTAATCTCTCCGGTTTTGTTGCTTCTCAGTGAGCAGATTTAAAGAACAACAGTTCACACGTTAACATTAGATCAGTGGCAGTGAGCTGAATGACTGAGGATGGAGCTGAAAGGCCAACAATAACCAGCGCAGAGAGGGGGAGAGTCAGCGTTTTCCAGGGCTGATAAAGGGATAAGTTCTAGGGAGGATAAAAAATTATTTCGTTTTAGTAATATTTCTGTCTGAATTCAAACTGATCGACCCATAATTTTTTTTGGCATCACCGAAGTAGACAACTCGTCTTTACCGATGTCTGAAGGTGCCTGGGATGTGGTTTGTACGTCTTTCGGATCATTCAGTCAGTAGGTACTGATAACCAGAACCTCAGAGATGCCCTCAGGTCTTTGTCCTGCTTGTGTCTTCCAAATAACTCTTTACTCATTGTGTAAAATGTAGCAGACCTGGACATCTGCAGTTGTTGTGAGAATGATCAGTGCTGTTTGGAGTTTCAGCCAAGAGGCAAAACAATCTGCAGTTCCACTAGCAACCACTTGAGGCTTCTCTAAAAGTGAGTCGATCCCCACAGACCAAAATATTCCATGTTATTATAGTAACCAATAATGGAGGTGGCCAAAGAGCAAAATCCAGAGTCCAGAAATAACCTGACAATCACTTCCTTATTTAAATGATCAGTTATTGTCTCGTTATAAAATGTTATTATAAAGTGTTGTTCATCATTTGCCCTGGTGAGATCTTCCCTGGGTGGAATAGGTGATAATGAAACCATCATTCTTCTGCTCTAAACAGAAGAATTGAGTTTTTTAAAGCTGTGACATTCACAGTGTCTCAGAGCAATAATTCATGTTTATCTTTTAAGCCCAAACTCCCAGATTACTCAGTTTACAGTCATACCTGACAGAAGCAAGTCGACATGTTTAGCATGAATCATCACGTATTTGGCGTTTGTTCTTAAAAAATGATGTAAAAATAGTCCATTTATGGCAACAAAAAGCTTACAGGTAGTGAACTGAGAGGAAGCGTCATCAGTAATGGCAAAAAGTCCCCATTTTCTTTCACTGATTGGCTGTTTTTTAGTTGATTGATTGGACCTGAGAGTTCAGTGGACTCAGCTTGACAGACAATGACTGATGACCAGCAGCAACCAGAAGACATTTCAGCCCATTAGAGCTCAAACTGAAGCCTTTTTGTAGCATTAATAAAATATACGGTAAAAACAAGAAAACCCTGAGGCTGCTGCTAATGATTGCTTACGTTATTGATCACTGTAAAGACTTTATTTTAGTTATTCTGTCTGTTGAGAAAAAGCTCAAGGAGAAGTCCTAAAATGTATTTTTAAAAATTTATTTTGGTCACTTAAACCCCAAACATACTCAGGTCACCATGAAATAGTTATAGACAGTGACAGAAAAGCAAAAAAACTAAACTCTGTTGCTTTTTTCAAAATGGCACATTATTAATCAGTCTTCTTAAGTGAAGCCATTATTCTCTTCATGGAAAACTATCGGGAAGGCTTTTTATGTCTGTTTTAAGTACATTAGCTCAGGCAGTTAAGCTGCCAGACTGTCGCATCTCAAATCCTAAATGTGTTTCGTCTGGGCCTGGATTCTCAACATTGCAAGACCAAAATTACTATCAGTCATTCTGTCAGGGTTCATGCTCTCTACTTGTGCTGGTATCTTTAATAAATACCAAACATTCAGTACTGAGAACCTGATTTTGTCCTCAGATTGTCCTCCATTTGTTTTTGTCTTTAAAATGGAGCAAGGTCCTCCAGTTCCACCATTTAAAAAGCTTTGTAAAGCTTTACTCAGGACAAATAATCAGAGCTTTGAGGTCTTAAAAAGCAGATAATTTGGTATCTTTGTTTTTTTTTTTTTAATTAATGTTTTTGTGCTTGATCTCTCTCCAAACAAAAATAAAACTATAAAAAAACAGATGTCTGCTACCCCGCAGCCTCCTAGTAGATGCATCTGTCATATAAATTTGAAAGTCTGTGGTGATGTAAAAAAAAAATAGACCTCTGACTTTGGCCTTGAGGTCGAGGTCACTGATATTTGAGCGTGTCCGAGATTTTCAGTAGCTGCATCTACGGTATGAATTTTAAAATCCTACATCATCTGGGTCTTGAGTTATCACATTAACAAACTTGGGTGTCCATGCTGCCCACCCAGTGGGGTGACCACAGTACCCCATTGGCCTTTTACGGCTGAGGGGTAAAAAGTATTAAACAACTGATAATGCCATTTGGCATCCTATACATACAGCTAGTGCTGTGTTTTTTATTGTGGCAAAAGGCGATATTAGAATAGTGCAAGGGCAGGTGCTGGATCTGAAAGATATGTCAAGGGCTTTAGAACTGGGCACTTTCAGTGTAGTCACACTGGTTAGCAATCAGAAGTCAGTCATTGCTAAATTCTCAAAGAGATCTGGCAAAACAATGTGACAGATATGGGTATTCATCAGAACAAACAAAAATAAAGAAAATAGACCTCCAAACCTATTCAGAAATCTTTGAAAAGAGAACGACTGGCATCAGAAAGAGGAGGACTCTGGTGTGCTGTTGAGACTGTTACCAAGTCATCACCAAAGAATCCACCAGGGATGGGCTTCGCCAATCACTAATTAACCAACCAGTCATCCAACTTTATTAGAGGCCTCTGTAGCATGAGCTATATCGGAAGTGGAGAGTATCTCGTTACTTAAATCAAATCGAAGAACTGAAGGGTTTTTCTTCTTTTTAGATTTTTCTCTCAAGTGGGTCCACCGAGACTTTGCTTTATCGCTTAGTTGTGGTTATTTGATCTGATTGTTTGTTAGCCTATGACAAACAATCAGATCAAGTTTTTTTTCCAAAGTATTTTATTCTTCTTTCTTAGTATTTTAAAAAAAATGCCTACCTCTTTTTCCAATCAGATTCCAAGATTAATCCCACCAGATGGTTATGAGTAACAAACCATCTGCTGCGACATATTAATGAGCTACATGATGGTATTGCTCTTCTAACAGATTTAATTTCTTCCTTTCGCCATATTAGTGGCTAAATAGACCTGCTCATTGGTGCTTCAATCAGATCTTTGTCTTCTTCCATTTTCTTTTTTTTTTTAGATCCACTTTTAAAAAAATAACGTGGCTCATGGTTGGATTTAGATTGGGATTATTTTATGAATTGTTACTTTGAAAGGAGTCAGAATCCCTCACATGCTCTCCAGATAGGATTAAAGTCACTGACTGTAGCAGGAAATATTAAAATACCCCTCTAGCATAAATCCCATACTCTTTAATGCTCCACTTAGGCAAAGTGTATTTTAGAGATAAAGGCTAACATCAAACCTGTAACATACCCACTACACTAAGTAGGTTAATGTTCTGAATTTTTAACTGCTTTATTTAGCATGTTAGCATGCTAACATTTATTGATATAACGTGCACGTGGGGCTGATGTGAGTCTTAATAGAACTGCAGGTTTTTTCCACAGATTAGAATTATTTGAACTTCCAAAAACTGAATAATTTGTACAACAGAAAAGTTTAGAAGAATAAGTCTAAATCTTTATTTATTCACTTATTGCATTTACTATAGTAGTACAGTTCAAAGGCCCTGAGTAATAGTGGAGAGGATAACATTTGGAAAAAATGTCTTACAAAACTACTAACAAACCTAAACCTCTGTCGAGAAATTATCACAAAAAGTTATTGTTTTATGGTCTCAACTTCAGAGTTGAAGGAGTAAACCAATAGGCATTTACTACGATCCACTTGTGTTGGAGTGACATACATTTCAGCACCAGATGGGGAGCACAAGGTGGACATCAATGTGCCTGTCAATTTTTGACATCCAATGACACCTCACCAACAACCGACTGCGGCAGATGGCTTCCCCTCCCTGATCTTGTTTCTGCCAGAGATTTCTTCCTGTTAAAAGGGAGTTTTTCCTTGCCACTTTCACCTTGTCTCATAGGGCTTAGTCTGATTGTTGGGGTTTCTCTGTATTATTCTGGGGTCTTTACCTTACAATATTCAGCACTTTGAGGCAACTGTTGTTGTGAATTGGTACTATATAAATAAAACTGAATTGCATTGAACTTTGCAGACTTATAAAACGAATCTCTGCTCAGATAAACATTACCTGCTGTAAAACTGCATGGTATCCAACCAGAAGGAAAAATCTGTTTGATAAAGATATATATTGTAATTTAGTGGAGCTCTAAGTAAAGGGAAAAAAAAAAAACCTAAGAGGTCCTAAAGGTTAATAACTGTAAATGTGTGTAGCGGTGCGCTTTCAAAATTTCGTCTTGCTCTTTTGAATGTACTGGGCACAAAAAGAAAATCACTGTGGTAGTTTATGTTATAGTTGTTAGTAAATGCCTTGAAATCTTTAAATGTATAAGAAATAATATAGTTTTCAGACTGTGAAGGAGGTAATCTGAAGCTCAGAAGTCTTTTCCAAGTGTTTGGTCTCCTTTTTTTTTTTTTTTTTTAAAGGTTGTTGAGGCGTCTTGTGTTTGAGCACGAATGTTAACCTTATGTGAACAGTCAGCAGCTCAGCAAAGGCATTAGGATTCATCCTATAGACATCCTGGATATGTGCACCAAATTTCATTCCAGCCCATCAATAGCTGGAGAAATCTAGAGTCGTGCTGATGCTGTGTCATTTTGCAGACGTTCATGAAGCAGACATCAGTTCTTCTTTTGTCTTTTATGCACAAATCATTCCTGAATAGGTAATTTCCCCCCCCCCCTCTTGTTTTTGGAAACCCTCTGAGGTATGAAAGATTTTTGTAGGGAGGCAGGCATAGTATAAGATGGCAGCTTTTGTTCATTAAATATTTTTTCAGCCTGGTGACGCATTGATTTCACATTACAAATGATTAATTGGGTGCCGATGTTTTACAAGTCGATGCTGGCCTGAACACAAACGAGGTGGCAGAGGCTGTTTTTCCTGCGGCACTGGGAGACCATTACTCAGCACTTCTGTCGAGTTTGTCAGGTTTACTCATCGTCACAGCGGCAATACTATTCTTCTTGTAAGTGATCGGTGGTCTCCTCGGATTACTCTTTAGATTACACCTTAGAAAACAGAAGGAAGCTTCTGACTTTGTCTTTGGCTCAGGTTTTGTGGATCCATGAGTTCAGGAACAAATCCTAAAACGAAGAAGAAATTTCAGCTTTAAATCTGTCCTGACATGAACTAGATCTACCTACAGGGACTCGAACATCAACCATGTGTTGTGTTTTTTTTTTTCTTTGTCCCAGTTAAAACTCTGGCACTCTCTACAAGCTCCAGTTCATTTTTTGGAGACCTGAGAGAATTGAGAACTGCTCTTTATGCCTGTGGTGCACATTTCTTGTGTGTATAGGCTTTTATTAAATAATGATGAACCAGGCATACACACAAGCTTCATAAATAAGCATGTAGCTTTATTTTATACATATATCTTGAGTGTATGACTTTAGTCTTAAGTATTCCCAGTATTGAAAGCAGACGCTTCAATAAATGTATTTGGTTTGTTTTACTGTGACCGAGACATTATTAGAAACAAGAGTGTGACATTTTGGCAGTCCAAGAGAAGCTCGGGTCCTGCAGGGAACCGCTGGAAACACAAAGCATCGTCAGGCTGTAGCCATGGCAGCTGTGCCACCTCGCTGCTGCTGTTGCTGCAGGAAAATCAAAGGTCATTAAAACTCACAGCTTTCTGACTCTGTGCCACTCCAGCTTTCCATCAACAGGCGTTCTCACCATTGGACTGCATCCACCTGCTGTGTGGCGCAAAAGACAGGTAACCTTATCAGGGCATAACAGACGTAAAGCAGACTGGTGGAATTCCAGCCGGGCTTTGTTTACCGACCAAAAGAATGACGGGAAGGCGGTCTTGCGCCGCTCGTCAGAGAGGCAGACATGGCTCCTTGATGCCCTTGGGGGACCCTGAGCGGGAGCGCCGGGAGCTGCAGCTAAAAGACGAAGCTCCTAATTAGCGGTGGTTGTGACTCCTTTCATCTCCGGGCCGTTTGATATGACTTCAGTGTGAGAGCACGTGAGGAAGTGTTCATGCTTGGATAGCAGGAAGACTCCGGGGGTGAAACATAATTAATGCATATATGTCAAAGTTGGTATGGTTAGGTAAACTTAATGATAGAAAGTAAACGGATGGCGAGTGCTCTGCTTGATCTGACAACAAAAATACTGTTTTGTAGAAGGCCGGTGTCCGGCATCCGTATTTGGTCATCTGGTGACATCGTTTGACTTGTTGTTGCCAGGTTTTAGTTTTCTAAATTCTCACAAAGTTTCTAGAAAATCAGCAGACGTGTCGGTGTTCTATTAACATTTCTGAATTAATGAATAATTGAGCCCAGAAATCAAGTACGTGATTTAAAAAAAAAACTTTTTTTTTCAGTATCTGATGACCAGTGTTGGGAAGGTTACTTTTAAAATGTATTCCACTACAGATTACAGAATACATGCCCCAAAATGTATTTTAAGGTATTCCGTTACGTTACTCAATGAGAGTAACGTATTCTGAATACTTTGATTACTTAATATATTTTCATGCTTTTTACAACTACATGAATGTACTATTGCTGTGTGACTTATTACTATTACTGAAGGCTACTCGCCATACCAATACCAACTAGATTTTTAAATCTTAATATAAAATGAGTAACAGTAGGGTGGACATTAGGTAAGGCTGCACTTTTTGCAGCGATCTCGTATAAAAAACTACCGTACGGTAGTGAAGGGACCTCTGGCTAATATGTTGGGTTCCGTGTCGGGTTCATAGCCGAGAACTAGCTTTACTTTGTTGTCTGGGTCAACTTTGCTAGCGAGAGACAGAGAGAGGCGTT
>VUQG01044624.1:0-24357 GCA_015106755.1 Etia nguti
GAGTAGCGTAGAGACAAAAGTGGACGAAAGAGAGGGAAACTTGCGGTTCCACAAGTATAATTATAACGTAACAGACTATATCGATATAAACGATATTGTCACATCTCATATCTCGTCTAAAAATATATCGATATATTTAAAATCTCCATATATCGCCCAGTCCTAGCAGAAACTACTGGAATATATGTGAGGGAATGTAAAAAGAAGTGAAATACTCCAGGGTCAAATATGATTAGCTTTAGTTAAAAAAAACAAAACAAAAACAAAAAAGCTGATCACCACAAGGAGTGAAGACCTGTGAGGAGAAAATAGTCCAAGCGTTGTGTTTGTTTTTATTGTGGCTGGCACTGCGTATAAAACGGCCTCGTAGGCTCTACAAATATTCACCACATAAGTCTAAATTAGCTGATAGTAGAAGTGACAGATTCATGCCTACAACTGAATTCTGCTTGTTTTACAGGACAGCTCTCATGCTGGCAGCTCTCGGTTGCCACACCGACTGCGTCCACATGCTGCTGGAGAAAAATGCAAAGCCCGATGCTGCAGACAAACAAGGCTTTACTGCTTTACACCGGGCTGTGAGTGTGTGCATGTCGCATGTCACTTTTTTTCATTGCACTCGACAATTATTGCAAATAGAAGATCAGACCTTTACCACCACCCTCGTGCTCCTGTCACATGATATCTTGTGTGCTCATCCTGCAGGTCATGCTGGGCAGTGAGGAGTGTGTGTCCGCTTTGCTGGAACATGGAGCTTCTGCTTTGTGTCGAGACTCTCGGGGGAGGACCCCGCTGCACCTCGCAGCGTCCTGCGGTCACACGGAGCTGCTGCGCTCTTTGCTAAAGGCTGCAAAGAAAGCTGACCCTCTGGACTCCATGCTGGACTACAAAGGCTACACACCCACTCACTGGGCTGCCTACCACGGTGAGACATCAGAGCAGCACTTCATGTCAAATGAGCAGTTTTTAATTAAGCAGTTTTAACACAATAGACCTGCCCGTTCACACATTATATTTGTGTATGAAGAGAAGCTGCGTTTCTTTGTGCATTAAGTCATTTAAATAAAAATGTAAACATCAATTATGTGTCTATTTGTTTCCAACCTTTCTCAGGTCATGAAGGATGTTTACTCATTTTACTTGAAAACAAACTTTTTACCATCCAGGAAGGAAGTCTCTTCACCCCACTGCACTGTGCTCTGTGAGTTATTATATGCACACACATGCTTTTTAGAAGTCAGCTTAAATAAATTTAGTGTAGTTCATCAAATTTTAAACACCCCTGTTTGCCACATGCAGAGTTAAAGGGCATGAAGCTGCAGCAGACTTTCTAGTGAAGACTGTTGGCCCTCAAATTGTCAGCATTAGTGATGCCAAAGGAAGGTAGGTGACTTCCATTTTCAAACCCATTTCATACAACACAGCCAGTAGGTGTCAGTAAAGCATGTAATAGTTTTAGGTTTATTTTACACTTGGCATACATTTCCCAGCAGTCATAATGCACCACTCAAATTATTTTTTATGATTGCTACTCATTTGAAAGTGGCCTAATGTGAGATTTAAAGTGTGGTTTTTATTTTCTCTACATTACATAAACAGACTGTAGGCTGCTGAAGAGATACTGATAATACTACTAGAGCTACTAGTTATTTTGTATGATTCCGTTTTAATGGATTTTTATTTTTCTAATTTTTTGCATCACCTTTCACAAACTGGACAGTGTTTTCTCCTTCGTGGGCTGTGAATATGTCTGCTCATCTAGTATTTTGATGTGTACCTTGCTTGAGTTCAGGACCTCGCTGCATGCTGCTGCATATTCAGGAAACGTTGCTGGGCTCCAGCTGGTTCTGGCCCAGGGAGCACAGGTTAATGCTGTGGACCACTGTGGATGCTCTGCTCTGATGGTTGCTGCTGCCTGTGGACAGACCAGAGCTGTTGGTATGTGTGAAACAAGGAAGCCCTTTGAAATGTTTTTGTTTCTTTCTGCACCTGGAAACTTTTAAAAACTATCTAGACTATTTAGAGCTGGAGAGCTTCTTTTCTCACATCCCTCACTAATGGCTTCTTTTAATAAACCAGTTTGTTCCACTGTTGCACTGTCATGTGAAAACACCAACCAACGGCTTGAGGTGTAGTAGTCTAGGTTTGTTGATGTTTACTTCCTGTATTTCAGAGTTCTTGCTGAACAAGGCGACCCCAGACCTGACCCTGGTGGATTTCAATAACAATACAGCCCTTCACTTAGCCTGCAGCAAGGTCCCATACACACAAACAAATGGGTGCACTAAATGCATGCAGTGTCACACAAATAGTTGCATGAGTGTAGCAGGAGATCAGTTTAACATCTATCACATAAGGTGATTAAAAATGTAATGCATGAAAATCAAGTTTAAAATGAATCATAACTGTTGTTTGTCAGCCTGTCTGGAGTTTAATTATGATTTAATTTGGACTAATTATGATAGTAGTTTTTCTTATATAAAACCTGCAGTGCCTCATAATACTAAGTACTGCTTCTGAATTTCACTGAATGAAACGGATGGTTTTAACAACATTAGTCCAACATACTTTATTCTGCAGGGTCATGAGATGTGTGCCTTGTTAATCCTGGGAGAGATCACCGATTCCTCACTCATAAATGCAAGAAACAACGCTCTCCAAATGTGAGTTGTCTTCACGTAGCAGCCAGTTGATCTCCATAAACAGTTATCTGCAGAGTCTGTAGAAGATTTTTGACACTAGAAAGTTTCTGGTTTCTGTTTGCAGTCCAAGTATTATTGGCTGGCCACACTGGAAGCCCAGAAACATATAATCATGGTAAAAAGAAAATACACCCTCCCTGACAAAATAAAAATAGTCTTATCCTTAGAAGATCTTAAAATTGAGTAAATATAATGTCAGATGACCCGCATGAGACATGACCTATTACACTGCGTCATTTTTTAACAAAACTTAAGCCAAGCAGAACCGGTGCATGTAAAGCAACGTGTGCTCTTATTGCTTCCAGGTGCTGCTAATCAAATACAATTGATTAACTGAATCTCAGCAAGCATGAACAGCTCTATAAAAGTGAAGGTTTTGGCAGTTTTGCCGATCTGGAGCGTTCAGGTGTGTGTTAACACGATGCCATGGAGGTAATCATCAGCAGTGATTTTAGAAAAGCAATTCTTGCTCCTCATCTGTCTGGGCACGATCAGAAGTTAATTTCAAAACAATCTGAAGGTCATCATTCTGCAGTGATAAAGATTATTCACATGTTGAATACATTTAAAACACTACCAATCTACCCAGGAGTGGACGTCCCAGCAAATTCAACCCAAGGAAAGACTGTTCAGTGCTCAGAGAAATGACTAAAACCCTAATGGCAGTATCTCTGGTCCTACAAGCCTGAGTTAGCATCTTAAATGTTAAAGTTCATGACAGCAAAATGGAAAAAAAAAAAGTATGACTTGTTTGGAAGGGATGCCAAGAGAGTCTGTTTTCTCTAAACAAACCAAGGGATTTCTGGAATGATACAGGGCAGATGAGACGGAGGTGGAGATGTCAGGCCATAATCCACAGCATCACGTTTGAAAAACCAAAGACAGAATATTAGCACAAACACCTCACACCAGGTGTCCAGCAGGGTGGTGGAGGGCCAGTGATTTGGGCTTGTTCTGCAGACAAAGTGAAAATGTGACAAATCTAAATGTCTGTTCTGAAAAACATAAATCTCACTGTAGTTTAATCTGTCCTCAGTGCAGTGTAGTCAGACCTTTTATTCTCATGCAGGCCGCTTCACATTGCAGCAAGGAAAGGCCTGGCGACTGTTGTGCAGGTGTTACTGAGCAGAGGAGCGGCAGTCATGGCTGTAGATGAGGAAGGTAAATTGGGATTATATTTCTGTGATAAGAATACCAAAGCAGGTATGTTCAACCTGCGGAGGATTGTGTGGGTTACTGATTTGCCTTTTTATCCTCTGCAGGCCACACGCCGGCTCTGGCCTGCGCCCCGAACAAAAATGTAGCAGAGTGTCTGGCCCTCATCCTTTCCACCATGAAGCCTTTCCCTCCCAGAGAGGCTGGCCCGAACACAGCCTCCCACTTCAGCCCCATCCTGAAGAACTGCACTATTGCTGCCTCCTGCGGGGCCAGTGGAAACCTGTGCCATGCCTGAGCACAGGACCATCAAATTCACGCTGTCAGGCAGTGTTGGCCTGTAAGACACTTTTTTGACAAAAATGCAGCTTCATCCCAGCGTAACCCAAAGTCACCATGAACACCTGTGGTCATGCATAGCTTTTTCTCTCTCGTGTCATGCAAGTGTCATGA
The DNA here is from genome assembly GCA_015106755.1 of Etia nguti. Taxonomy (NCBI): domain Eukaryota; kingdom Metazoa; phylum Chordata; class Actinopteri; order Cichliformes; family Cichlidae; genus Etia; species Etia nguti. The sequence goes on from VUQG01044624.1 coordinate 4,311, forward strand.
CAGCATATGCTCATTTGCCAGTAGCATAAAACCTAGTCTTACTCTAATATTAGCTTTCACATTATTCTCTCTATTAAGAGTGTAGTTATTTTAATGAAGTACTAACCTTTAGATATGAATGGAAGGTTTAAAATAAGCACACAACACAAGCCTCCCCACCTGAACCTCATCCACTATCAGTATTTACTTTTATTTAAGCAACATAATCTCAAAACTCCATGTTTGTCTTCAGTTGATACGAGTGCACGAATGCTCAGGTGTTTAGTGTGTGTGTGTGTGTTTGGTTTAGTTTGCATATTAGTAGATGCTGCTTCTAAATATAAATGTTTTAATATATCTAACAGGTGCTGTAAACCTTTTATGCAATTAATAGCACTATTTTCTTATCCTACCCAGGGTGTAGCAAACACTACATTGATAAAAAGCCACCTATTATTCTGATATTATCATGATTTAAAACTTCAGTTAGCCTACCAGCCATAAGCATGTTTATAGTTTAAATGAGAGTTTAACAAGTTTAGTGTATATAGAGCTCTTAAAATGAAGTTACCTTGAAAATCCCAAATTATTGGATTAACCTCAGGTTAGTATGTACTGTAATCCCAGTGCAATATCAAGCACTGCTCAGACTGGATGTTACATACTCATATAAACTATGAGTAAAGTATTTCAGTTCAATAAGCCAGACAGAGAAATGTCAATTAATTAATCACCGCGTTAGTTGCTGTGAACACTTTGAATACATTCAAAAAAATTTCACAAGGCTTTAAATGTCGAGTAGAAATAGTAATTGTTGAATTAATTTTGAGTCTCAAGAGTCCACAGCATCTTTGAATAGTTTTTTCTCATAAGCGTTTAAAGACCCGAAGATGATTATAATCTGTCACAAACACACACATTTGAGAAGTTGGAATTAACAGATGCCTGGCTTGTTTTTTGTTTGTTTCAATGACACGCTTTATTCTCAAAATTCATGTTTGATTTAATCGCTAAAGCATGAACAGTTAGGTGAGTTATAAGGGGTTTTGTTTTTTCTATACAAGATCTCAGTGGGGAAGAAACCCAAAGTGACAGCACATGTACAGGAGCTAGCATTGATCTGTTCCTGTTAAACATTTGCAAACTTTTGTCATTGCTACCACAAATTAGATTTAGATGCATAAAATTATCTGTGCTGCTACAAACAAGCCTCACTGCCTCTCTCTTCAAACATCTAACTTTTTATAAATAGTGTTGTACATCAAATGTTTGCCTTTTTTTTTTTTTTTAAGTCGAAGTCAAAGGCCAGACCTGCAGCTCAGCTGATGCCCTTTATCCAAAGGATATTTTCTTCCTAGTTATAGCCGCTGTGTTATCTTAAAATGCCTTTAAACTATTTGCACTCTGACATCAAAGTTTACATTTTAATGTGGGCATCCTTCTTAGGGTTATGATGTTGCGTTTGGATTAAAATAGGGAGAAAATAAAATCTGTTAGACATTTCTAAACACAAAGTGTAGTGAAATGTTGTGAATAACTTCAGGAATTGCTCTGTTGCAGCGTTTCATGTGAACAAACTGTGTCTTCCGTACAAGTTACTCAGATTTGAGGATGTGACAGCTTGAAAGTGTGGTTTGGTTGTGGCTGGCATTCATAATAGGCCGGAATAAATGAATCGCTACCATCTAAAGAAGTCTTGCTGTTTTTATTTTATTTTTTCAAAATCTTATTAGAGTTTGATAAACTGAAGCACCCATCTGGGCTCATCGTCTTGTCAGCAGCCTTGTGTTATTCCTCAGAGATGGTGCCCACTGTGTAAGAAACAGATTTTTGTGCTGGGTTGATTCATTTTTGTCACAGAAACTTTGAACACATCTGATTAGATTTATATGAAATTCTTTTTAATTTTGGTTTTCAGCTCAGTTTCTTGAGTGGATTTGCTTGTTAATATTTTATTAAATATTACTTTTGTTTTGTTGTTTGTTATAGCCCGAGCTGTATCTAATATGGAGCTGAACCTAATTCGTTGTATGTGTGAGGTAACTCGAAATTTTGACTTGTGGATGGCCGAAAAAACAAAAATGGTGGAAACACGCTTCCATAATTTCCTGTATTATTTATTTTTCTGGGGGGGGGGTTTCTAGATTACGTTCATTTTAATTGACTAATTTTTTCAAATAAACCAAGTTGGGTTTTTTTTTTTGTTTGTTTGTTTTGTTTTGTATTTAACTACATTAACTTTGGTGCAAATCACTACAGTCTGCTCTTATATCACTCTGTTCCACCTGGTACCTGTAGGTCGATAAAAATCGCAGCACGTTATTAAAGCCTGTCCTCTCCCGGCTGCCGTCGCCGGTCCGGGGTGTCCGTCGCCGTCCACTTGAGCACCTTCAGTCACCAAAATGGCGAATGTGGTGCTGGAGTTTAAGGTTTCTGCCGGTGACTCAGAGCCACAGAGTCGCCCTGTCCTGATCATCGGGCAGCACACCAACCTGCAGCAGGTCAACTGGAGCCAGATCAAAGGAAAACTCCAGCCGGTCGTTAGCAAAGAGGTAATCTTATAAATGATAACAAAAGCTCGGTACCGGCTAATGTTAGCGCCACGCTAAGCAAAAGTTAGCAAAAGCTAGCACAGCTAAGTTATTTCATGACACAGCTAGCAAAAAAGAGTCCAAAGAGCAAAACTATAACGGTGTCAGTGTGGGCTAGTTAGTTAGTAAGCTAACAGCTACAATAATCAACAGACGTTTGCGGTCTTATCTGTTTTTGTTTTATTATTATTATTATTATTATTATTATTATTATTATCATCATCATCATCATCATAATCGTAGAAGTAAATCACATAACATCAGTAATTTGTATTTTGCTTACTGCCAGGGTTGCCCGGCTGTCACATAACTCCTGGATGATTTTAGGTTAGAAAAGCGGTACTTAAACCCAGACAGTGGTCATTAACTTTTCTCCGAATAGTGCAGGATTTTATAACTGGAGCACTGCCGAGGTTAAAGTCCCAGTCTTCAGTATCCAGATAACTAATGCCGTACTACTACAGCATATCGCATGTGTATAAACTTATCTTCAACATAATCGACATACTGTGGATGGAGTTTGTCCAAGGTGCTCCTGGTGAGTGATTAGATCACTGGCAGATTTGGTGGGCAGACTAATACACTCAGAGTCATTGAGTGTGACAGTTTTCCAGTCCGAGCGTCAGACTGTCTGTGTACAATGATTAGCCAAGACACTGTTGGCCTGCTGCATGTAGTGCTCCGATTATTCTGAGCATGTTTATGTACCTTCTCTGTGTAAGGTGATAAGTGTAAAAGCGTCTGGAAACATTGTGACACTAGGAATTTTTCAAACCCGGTGTCTCACATTCCCATCACCTACTGGCTCACTTCCCTCTGATTTTAATCTGCTGTAAACACTGTGTACATACTGCTGATTGGTTATAGTCTTTCCAAAACCGCTTTGTAGATTCCTGTCTTAAACATCTGTATAACATATTTAATATTAATAGGGGATTATTATTTCATCATCAGAGATTTTTCACAGTGTGATTTCCCAGACTGCTTGTAATTAGTTTACAAAGAGTAAACGAATTAGAGGATTTTTTTCAAAATGTTTTTCAAAGCTTTAATGTCTTTGTGGTGAGTCAGAAATGTCCATTTTTCCTCATGTATTCTCAGATCTGGCAGGCAGCTCTGAGTGCTTTAAACCCAAACCCCACGGACAGCTGCCCCCTGTACCTCAACTATGCGACAGTGGCCGCCATTCCCTCACGGGTCAGCAGGCACAACAGCCCGTCTTCTGCCCACTTTGTGTCCCGTCTGGTTCGTTCCTGCCTTCCTGGAGGGAATAACCGCTGCATTGTGGTCAGTATTTTTAGTCAGAATTGTTTTCTGTTTGTTCTTCGGGGAAGTCAGAGGTTACTTTAAGCTACAGAACAAATCTGTTCTTTATACATGTATGCTTTCTTTCTGTTATTCTCCCTGGGAGTCCCATGGCACTCAAATCTGGGTCATCCAGTGGTGAGGTAGTTTGCTTTACGAAGTGGCTAACACATGGGTCTGTCTCTCCTCTCCAGATGGTGTGTGAGCGTTCAGATGTGTTTGCATCCTCCTGTGCCATGGCTCGGGCCTTCCCCATCTTCTCTCGCCGCTCCGCATCCTCACGCAGAACTGAGAAGAAGCACGTGACCGTGGAGTTTGTGATTGTTGGGCAAGATGCCAATCCTCTGGAGGCTGCAGAGCTTGAGGTACTTTAAAGTTTTGGGTTTTAATTGTTAGTGCTGCTCATAATTGCCTGACTGCGTGCGTGTGGTCTGCCGTCACTTAATGGCTTTTGTTTTTCTTCTCATGTTCAGTGTCTTTCTAACGCTGCTGATGGAGTCCGACTGACCGCTCGCATTGTGGACACTCCATGCAATGAGATGAACACAGATCACTTCTTAGATGTAAGCGAAAATTTCTGTTTCGCATAAACTTTAACCTGTAACAGGTTTCCATGAAAACGTTACCCGTTAAGCTTCTGTGTCCTCATTTCAGTTCGCCCATTCATACATTCTTACATTAGGCTGTTAAGTTAAGTCAAACTGTCATCTATTTATTGATGTTCATGACAGAAAGTGAATATCTTAAGATATTTGTTTGCAATATCAGGAGTTAATATCACAAACTCATTTCATCACTTACATATCAACAATACTTTTTTATTTACACTTTAATACTTTTTAATTTTTTTAAATTTAGAAGTAAGGAAGGTTGAAATCTGTTAAACCTCTCTACTTGTTAAACTAGTTTTAATATTTCTGCTGCAGTTTTTCGTCACAGCCATAAATTTCTGTTTCAGGAAATCAGGGCTGTGGGGAATGAACTTGGAATCACTCCAGTTATCATTCGTGGAGAGGAACTGAAACAAAAAGGGTTTGGAGGTACGACCTCTGCGCATGCCTGTATGCTTTATTTTTAGCTTGAATTGTCACAGTTCTCCAGAATTGCTATGTCAGACTTTTTTGTTGAGTTCTTTAGCTACAAGAAAGTCAGCTGCACTGTTCAGTATGTCTGGTTTCAATTGAAGATGCCATATTTCTTAATTATACAAATATTTAATAAATTTATTAATTCATTTTATCTTCACCTATTAATAATAAAAAGTAGGAGTTGGCGGTTACTTTTCCTAAGGGGTTAAATGAGAAACTGGACCTACTGCACAAGTTGAAATCAATTCTGCTCAAATTAATTTTTTCTCTTCATAAGCTCATTAGTGCAGCCCTCTACAATAGTCCCCGTTCCTTATTAAAAATGTGAATATAGTTAAGAAATATGGTGTTTTCAACTGAAAATAGATATAGTGAACAGTGCAGCTGACTTTCTTGTTTACCATTTCTTTTAAAAAGTATTGCACTTTAAAAAGATTATGTGGATTAGCACTGCCTAATTTCAGAGAATGAAATTGCCCACATTGAAGATATTATTTACTAGCAGTGTTGGTCAAGTTACTTGAAAAAAGTAATTAGTTACTAATTACTGATTACTTCTCCAAAAAAGTAATCCCGTTACTCTACTGATTACTTATATTCAAAGTAATTAGTCACCTAGTTACTTTTTAAAAACTTGATACACAACCTGAATGGATAATAAAGCAATAGTCCTTTCAGCCCAGTTCTACTTTTTCTGCATAATCCATCATATAAAATGTAATCAAATGAAAAAGTCCATTTTGTGTCTATATATTATCTATATTATTGTTAATCTCGAAAGGTGTGTAGTCTTACCACTGCACTATCCCGCTGCTTTACTAGTGCTCTTCCCAGTACAAGACTAGATGGAAACTTGTGGATTTGGCTCTAAGTCACCAGCAGAAACCTTAAACTCCAGCACCACATTCGCCATTTTGGTGAACTGAATTTGGGACAGCCTCTGCCTCAAACCAGGTGTAGACCACAAAGAAAAAAAAACTCCACTGTAGAAAACACAGAAACAAATGATATGACATTGATATGCTATTGTTGGTGTGTATAAACTTAAAGGAGACGGCAAACTCCTAATGTGGCCCTCTTAGATCAGATATGAGTGCCATGGCACTGCCAGGGAGAATGTTTTTAGTGTTGCGTATAAAAAAAGCCATAATGAGGTGCTAGCTAAAATGTGATCCTCCAAGGACAAATCGGTGGCAGGCTGTAGTAGGAAAAAATACGCTCAGTTGAAAAATTGACTTATTCTTTAAGGGCTAAAATGGGCACCTATAAAAAAAAAAAACTGTGCCTGTAAGTCAAAACATGGGTCAAAGCCTTAATTTCTGTAAAAGTCTGAACATTTTAGATCACTGAAAATGCCCCTGTTACCTCTGTATGTGTTTGTTGTGCTGTAAATTTGCTGTAAATTTGTTTCTTCCCTTTTCTAAGGAAAAACGGGTAAATGGAAAGTTTAAAAGGGGGCAAAAATCTAACTTTCAGAAACCTGCAGTGGTGTGTCAAAGCCACAGCAACTGTAACTGGTCACAGTTATTTATTTGTTTTCTTTCTTCACCCTCTCAGGTATTTATGGTGTTGGAAAGGCAGCAGAGCACCCTCCTGCGTTAGCGGTACTGAGTCACACTCCTGATGGCGCTACCCAAACCATTGCATGGGTGGGCAAAGGAATTGTGTATGACACTGGTGGACTTAGCATTAAGGGAAAGGTACGCTTCTGTTTCCTGTGGAAATGATAACTAATCATCTATTTAGAAAAACAGTGTTATTGGGATAGCTGGTGAGGATTGTGTCTGTATATAGAAATATCATTTAACAGGAATAGAAAATTATGTTAGTTGAAAATTATGTTAGTTGTTAATCAAGTGGAAAAATACGACAATATTTGGCTTAATTGATGTATTTCACTTTAACTGTGCACTGAGGCATGGTGTGTTAGCACAGAATTGGTTGTGTGTACCTCAAACATTAATCTTCTTAATCTTCACTGTGATCTTGTGGAATTTAGTCCCCCATACTGCACCTCCAAAATCTCACTGTCTCCTGTAAACCCTTAAGTTTGACACTTTTCAGTAAGCTCATCCACTGTCTGGGTGATCCTGGAAACCTCCACACTGATCTTTTTAGATTAAGCTCTAAGCCTATTCTCAGTAAGCTGTTAGCAAGTACCAGCTTTTGCATTCACTAGTTCAGCTAAAAAGCTTTTCTTACTGTAAATGAATTTATAGACAGCTGGGTTGCTGTCCTGCTCACTGCAGTAGAGATCGATCACATGTCAATAAGTTGTTGTGGTTTTTTCTTCTTCTAGACCACAATGCCAGGGATGAAAAGAGACTGTGGTGGAGCTGCTGCCGTTCTGGGAGCATTCAAGGCCACCATTAAACAGGTGAGGTGACAGAAGGATCCACATCAGCTCTCACGGCTCTCATATAGACCTCAGTCTCACAGGCCTAGAGAAAGATGACTGATTGGCAAGTAGTTGCTGGCTGTTGCGAAATGAAGCCAGTCGCAAACAGGCTGCTGCACTAAAAACCTCTTTATGATTGTTTTGGCTGCTGGTATTTTTTTCATACAAACTATGACAATCTGCTAGCGACATTAGTAGTTACAAGGAAGTTTTAGGTGCAGCACTTTATACTTCTTTGCAACCAATTTCACCTGTAGCAGCAGCAAGCAACCTCTGCAACCACTCACCAACCAGCTGGGGAATACATGAAGTAATTTTCCACTGGCGACCGATGGTTATCGGGCGTTTGCCAACCACTCTGTAGGCCACTTAGTTTCTGTGGCTTGAACAGGTCTTTTAATCAGCCTCTGTCTTCTGTTTGTTTCAGGGATTTAAGGATAATCTCCATGCAGTGTTTTGTCTCGCAGAGAACTCAGTTGGACCCACGGCCACGCGACCTGATGACATCCACACTCTCTATTCTGGAAAGTGAGACTTTATTTATTTTTAAGTAATAATATATCATTTGCTTGGAGATTTATTTGACACACTTGGTTTCAAATTACCTGTGTGGTTTGTTCTCAATGTCTCTCTGCTGTCAAGGTGTGACTGCACACAAACTGTGTCCGATATCATTTTCCACGCTAACTCAAGAGGAATGAATGTGGGCAGTGGTATAAAATGTTCAATCTCTCTTTAAGGTCAGTGGAAATCAACAACACCGATGCAGAGGGCAGGCTGGTGTTGGCTGATGGAGTAGTGTATGCCAGCAAAGATCTGGCTGCTGATATTATTCTGGATATGGCTACACTGACAGGTGCACAGGTGGGTGACTCTCACTAAACCAACCACCGCAGGTGCCCAGATCAACAGATTCTGTGCTGCGAGGCAGGTAATGCTTCATAGCTGAAGTCTCTTTGTTTCTGTTGTTCAGGGAATCTCCACAGGAAAGTACCATGCAGCTGTGATGACAAACAGTGAGCAGTGGGAAGCTGCGGTTGTGCGTGCGGGCCGCAGCAGCGGAGATCTCGCTCACCCTCTGGTCTATTGCCCCGAGCTGCACTTCAGCGAGTTCACCTCTGCTGTGGCTGACATGAAGAACTCTGTGGCAGTAAGTGGCAAAATCGACACGCATGGCAAGACACAATCTAGATCAGACACGGGAAAATTTAAAAGACAGGGATTTCACCACCTACTTAAAAACAAGCTCAGTTTAGCTCATTCTTCTTGGTCCTATCGGGTGGGTGGCTCAGGATTTTTGCACAGTATAAACTACAATGAGCATTTTATTTTCTTGAGACTCTGTTGTGTAAATCTTGTCTAGGCTCATTCCTTACCCAAGTCCTTTAATATTGACAAAATCTGGGAGATGTGACTCCAGAGAGTGACCTGATACGGTTGGATAAAGAGACGTTATCTCACTATTTTGAAGTTGTTACAACACATAAAACCACTTATCTCAGCTAAAGAGAAGAAAACAAAGAGAAGATTTTGTTAGCTGTATGTATTTGTGAATGTTGTTCACCAGGATGTCGATAACAAGTGTGACGATTTTCCAAAATATCCAAGTTTAAGTCCTTTTTAAATGTATTTTTTAATGGCTGTTATAATTTATTCAGGCTTGGTTGCTGAGGTGTACGTGTGTGTTTTGCATTGACAGGATCGGGAGAACGCGCAGAGCTCCTGTGCTGGCCTCTTTATTGCATCTCATCTAGGCTTCGATTGGCCCGGTGTCTGGGTCCATGTTGACATTGCCTCTCCTGTTCATGCTGTGAGTACCTGATGCTTCGCTGTGTGGATATGATTTTTAAAAAGCAAGCCTATGAACACATTTTTGTTAACTAAAATAAATCATTATGTTGTTCATGTTCATACATCACCAGCAATACAGTGCAGTGCTCTTAAAAACACCGCTGCAGCACGCACATGGATAGAGAATGTTTGCTGTCACAAATCCACAACGGTGACAATACAGTCTGCAGGGTTTTCAGTTTTACTACTGTTTACGTTTATTGGATTGTGAAGTCGGGGTTGGTGGGGCTTTTCTGACTTTCTGAGGAAGAAATTTCGATTCAGAATTTCCAGCTTCCCGCTTCAGATGGAGTGCAGCATGTTTTCTGCTTCAGGTTCAGGTTGGGTATTGTAGTGCATCACTGAAGTTGTTCAGAATACTGGCTTTAATCACACTTAGAAATTTGTGTGCATGTAGAGAATAAAAACACATGTTTTAACATAAGACTTCCAGCTATTCTTTTTTTCCTCCATCAAGTTGTGTAGATACATTTAACGAGAGTACAGATTTGGCAACTTCAACAGAACCAAATGTTGTGTCGCGTTGAAATATTTAGTCAAGTAAATATTGAGTAAAGACTCTTAAGAAGTAAGGGAGTCAGCTGAATGATTGAGGAAGTTTGCATCAAACACCATTGTAAAGCCTCACCTCTGAGTTAAACATTAAGGAAACCTTTGACTGAGCTTGTAAAACACAATCTGCAAAGTCTGCATGTGTGAGTAAAGCTGAGAGGAGAATAAGCACTGATTTAAAATCAGACTTTACCATTACTGAGCAGTCATTCCAGTCGTGTTTAGCTTTAGAGCATATTCTGAAGTGCATAAAAAGGAATGTGCAGAACAGGAATAAAGTGGTTGACAGTAAATGTCGTGAGGCAAACGGTGAGTAGGAGGTTCTTTCTGTCAGGCATGTGCATAAACTTGTCTGATTTCCTCGCTACACAGAGACTAGAGGGGCTACTGTCTGGCTTATGCTTCCTCGATCACTGTGAAAGTCGCCATTGTTTTTGAACAAAACAAGATCAGCTGACCTTACTGGCTGTGACTGGTCTACCTTTTAAAAAAATAAAGTGGTTTTATAACTTTCCTGCAGGTGGTTTCCTGATGCTCTGTCATGGTCTTGTGATTCAGCTCTAAAGAACAGGCCTCACGCACAAGGCTTTCTCTCTAATAAATCTGCACATTTGTGGTTGTCTTGTGTTAGATATTGACTTAAACAGCTTTATTGTGGCAACTTTTATGATGAATCAGGTTTCCAACAAGAGATTTTAGCAGCAATATCTGAATGAAAAGTGGAGGATAATGTTATCGGTTTTGAAGAGCTTTTCTTCTCTCTTGCAGGGGGAGCGTGCCACAGGCTTTGGTGTCGCTCTGCTCATGGCCCTGTTTGGTCAGGCATCCGATGACTCCATGCTGAACCAAGTTTCTCCTCTGGGTGCACCCACCAACGTGTCCGAAGACCACATGGAGCGCGACTGCAAACGACGAAGATTGGTCTAATCAAAAAAACCAAACACAAAAACCATGCCACGGTTCACTCCCCCGACTGCTCCTGTGCCACCACACACTCAAACTGTTGAAGCAAGTGCTCGTCCAATTTAGAGATAAAATGTTTTAGAGTCGGTGTTCTGTGTTTGACTTTACCGAATAAACCAGATAAAAATTGGTCAATCAGATGTGGTATAAATGATTGTGATCAAGCACAGGCCCTCATTTGTCCTCGTTACATGGCAGTCGCCGCACTGATCGCCTCAATAGCTTCTTCATTATTCAGTTCATTGGTTATATTAAAATGTAAGCAAACTTAAAGTTATATTAATTATTGATTCATTCTTCCTTCTTTTTTTTGCTTGTGTGTTTTTACCAGATTCTAAAATTAATGCAGTTGATTTTCTTTTTTTCTTTTTTTTTCTTTTTTTTTTTACCTCATACCTCAAATGTTGCTTTCAAATGTCCATTTCATCAGCAGAAATTTTTGTAATTTTATGCTTCATGCAAACCGAGAATAATCCCATTCATGTTGTATTTAGACGTTCTGAAAATCACTGGCTCAAGATCAGTGAAGATGTGTTTTCTTTGGTAACAACTGCACTTTGTTAACCCTGTGTATCTTTGGACTGCCTAATCTCTGGACCAAAATGAGTGCTCACTGCACTTTTTAACAGTTTCACTCTGTCACATGACTGCTGACATGCTTTGTCAGCATAAAACACGCACGCCAGACGTTAACTGTAAGTTGAAGTATTCGTTTCCAGCACAAACAAGTTTGTTTTTTTCTTCTTCTTCTATTCATATGACAATCGTGTTGTCCTTCAATAAAGGTGGTGCCATCTGTCATCTGTGTATGTAGAGTCAGTCACTACAGAATCAATAAGCTGAAAGCTTGTTTGTTTAAACAAAAGAAACAAAAAACCAGGAAGTCATTGGGACCTGAAAAATGATCTTATCCCCTCACATGACTTCAGCACTGCCTATCCAACTTGGCATGCCAAATACTTTTTATTTGTCGTGTGGTTTGCTGTGCTGGCGTCTTGTAGCAGATCCCCAGTCATCATCTTTCCCTGTCATTACAGTTTCAAAATAGCCAAACACCTAAAAAAAAAAAAAGTACTCAGTTCAACTCTATCTTATTTATATTTATATATATCTCTTATTCACAGCAATAGTTATCACAAGGCTTCTTAAGAACACACTATGGGAATGGTTAACAATCAGGGTAGTTGTTTACACATTTAATCAGGTACTGCTGTAGGGTACAGACTTGAATGGCCTCTAGTTTTACTTGAGTTTTTTCAAATTTCTGCAACATGCACTTCTGAGGCAAATCTACTTTCTACTATTACCACTTTCTTGTCGGATTACAGTTTTTTAATTAACCACGTTGATCCAAATCTCTGAATTTGATTGTATTTTTTCACAAGCTTAAAGTAGTTTTTCTTAATCACCTGAAGGTTAAAATATCCCTCTGTGTCTAAAGATGTGTGGTGTGTGTGAGTAATAGCCTCTTGGATTGGCTAAAATGTCACAAAAAAATAGGGTGTTTTTTTTTAACCTTCTCAACCTCTGTATGACTAAAGCTCAGTGCATTCAGGCATGCAGACAAACTAAGCATCAGAAAGAGGAAGAAAAGTTATTTATGTTAGATTGAATGTGGCATGGTTGTTGTTGCCGGGTGGCCTATTCCAAAAGCTGCTGAGCTACTGGGATTTTCCTGCACAACAAGAATGCTAGAAACAAAGAACAAAAGATCCAGGGAGCGGCAGTTCTCTGAGAAAAAATGTCTAGTTGGTGTCAGAGGTCAGAGGAGGATACCCAGACTGCTTCAAACGGATAGGAAGGTAACAGTAACTTATTATAATATAATCAAGATAAGCAGAAGAGCATCTCTGAATACACAACACATGGAACACTGAAGCAGAAGAAGAAGACCACACCAGACAGGGTGCAAATCACATGGGCTCACCAAAATTGGATCATAAAAGATATGAAAGATGTACTTTTGTCTGATGAGCCTTGATTTCTGCTGCGACGTTCAGATCCATCCTGCCTCATATCAACAGTTCAGGGCGGCGGTGGTGTAATGGTGTGGGGATTATATTTTGACACACACTTTGGGTTCCTTAATACCAGCTGAGTACGTTTCAACACCACAGCCTATAGTTGCTGACTTTGTCTGCTACGTAATGACCAAAGTGTACCCATCTTATAATAAACCACGTAATAACACTCTGATCATCTCTGGTTTCTTTAACATGACAGGTCACTGTACTCAAATGTCAACTGAGGTTCCAACCAACCAGGAACCAAGTTGTACCTAATAAAGTGTTCACTGACAGTAATACACTAATAATACACTACACTACACTACACTACATTAATACACATATAAAACAGCAGCACATAAAGAGTCTTTTTACGTTTAATTTCATCTTATCTTGTAACATTGCTTAATAATTCCTCTCTTGCAGTTTAGGATAGTTTTTCACTGTCATTACAAGAGCATGCTCACACAACAGTGCCACAACATGAGCTGTGATTTCCTTGGAAAGCACGTGAGCTTTCGTAGTTGGTGGTCATGTGACTTGTATCGGCACCGGTCGATCTTTACTGCATTCACCCACCCAACTCACTCTCAGGGTGCTTATGCAGCGTACTAAAACTCTAGAAGTGAGTATCTCCTGGTCCCGTAACTAAAGCACTGCTCGGTGTCAGAGATGGCTCTCAAAGCCGCGGTTCTTGTGCTGTTTTCGGCCGTGCTGTCCGAGGTGTCGGCCGGAGTGTTTTTTAAGCAGAAGGAGCCGTGCTATGTTCCCTCACCGAAGAGAGGCGGCTTTGGACTGCGGTAAGTTCAACAAAGGGTTGGCTTTTTTACATAAAGCATAGCAAGGAGTTATAAACTATCAAGAGAAGCGGGTTTAAGTATCTAAGTAGCTAACCGAGGCTAGCAACAGCCGTCTGTAAGCTAAATTGGCTACTGTAAATAACCTTAACAAAGAAGTTATTAATTCTTCAATAGATTTCTATGATTAAATATTAAAATATAAAAAATTTAAATACGCCTTACGCAGATGTACTTGAAGACAAAATCAGACCGTTTAAATCCTGTGTTTCATTTTCTCTTTGTTTTTGGGATGTGTAACAAAAACCAACAAAAACTTGTTTTCTCTGTCGGTACAAGTCACGGGATTTGGCGGATCAGTTTTTGCGGAAGTTCCCTGCAGTTCAACTTTCAACCCTCAAAGACTCATTTAGATTTAAAAACAGGTCTGCTAAACAGCCAGGAGTTCAGAAATAACAACGTGTCGTTCCCAAATCTCCGTCAGACCAAATACTAAATATTAGGTGTCTTTATGTGAAATAAAAACATACAATTGAGAGCTATTTAGTTTGAACTTGAACTAATTTGTGCCGTATTCTTGAAACCAGTGCAAAAATAGATATTGGGTGTGTTAACAAAGCATTTACACTGCTGTGCAAACTCTCAAACCTCCCCTCATGTCTTTATATTTTGCTTCCAAGGAGTCAGGCTGTCTTGTAATTTTTAATGTGGTCTTTAAAGTAGTTCTTCAGGCTTTCTGAAGGTCTTTCACAGTTTTTCTTTGGACATTGGCTGCTTTTCCCCTCCTTTTTAGTCTAGTCATTGTATCTGACCTGACCAAGGGATTAACTAGTGTTCTGTCTACACATAAAGAACCAATTTTACTTGCATAAAAACATTATTTGTTCCAATTTCTTCTGTTAAATCTATGAAACACACACACACTGAGAGATATAAAATAGTATTTTTGCTTCAGCAAGCTGATTCCAAAATGCTGTTGGCTGGAAAGTTGGCATATGACAGCATATTGTGTAGTGTTTCCTTAAAAAAATTAAGGAAACTGGACAAATAGAGGAAAAAAGAAAACGTTGAAGGCCTTAAAAAAATCTCTGCAGCAGATAAACAATGTCCTTAAGAAATAGGTGGAAAAAAGACCTGACACATAAGACCCGAGAGATAAGTTAGAACTGTGAAAACCCTGTTTTTGATTAATATGCTGTATTTCAATAAAGTACTGCACTAATTTCCCATTTTCTGAGCAATTTCTAAAGAAATGAGGGGTGGCTCAAGATTTTGCTGAATTTTGTATGTTACTGGTATTACATTTGTGTAATACCAGTAGTGAGAAGGACAATTCTTTTGAAACTTGTATCAAGACTTTAAAAGTTATTTTTAAAGAGCGGAAATGAAACAGAAGAGCGAGAAAATTTTCAAACAGGCTTTATATGCTGTAGCGGGGACGTCGAACTTAAACATCAGACTGATCCAGTAACTGTGTGCGATGACACGTGTGTTCACAGGACCGCACCTCGTCCTCACGAGTATTTGAACATTTCCGATCTGCCCAAGTCGTGGGACTGGAGGAACATCAATGGCACCAACTACGCCAGTACTACTCGCAACCAGCACATTCCCCAGTACTGTGGGTCCTGCTGGGCACATGGCAGCACCAGTGCCATGGCAGGTATGACTCAGCAAAATTTAACTATGTCACATTGTACATCACAAGACTAGGACACAGGTGTGCTTTCACTTCTTCTTTCCATAGAAGGGACATTGATGAACAGAAAGTGATGGCTGCTACTTATTTCTTATTTGCATTAAATCAGATCGAATTAACATTAAGCGGAAAGGAGCGTGGCCATCTGCCTACCTGTCTGTCCAGAATGTGATCGACTGCGGTAATGCCGGTTCGTGCCACGGAGGAGACCACACCGGGGTTTGGGAATATGCTAACAATCACGGGATCCCAGATGAGACCTGTAATAACTACCAGGCTAAAGACCAGGGTAAGTCTTTCACAGTGCACACAGTGACCAGAGTGATGATCATATGCCATGTACTCAATGCTAAGCTAAGAGGGCCTGTCTTGGCTCAGGACACTCCTGCAAGACAGATGAATGCTGTTCTGATAATCTAGGGGAATATGATTATGGAGGTTTTTACACAATGTAGGCTAAAATGCACAAGATTTGCCTTTACTGTATTTCAGTGCATGTGCAAGACTAGACAGACTCTTTAAAGTATGCAGCAACTAAGATTAGTATATATATTTAAAGAACTTTATCAGAATGTGTTAGAAGACAATGCATTTGTGTTTTTGTGGTCAAAATGTTCCCCTGGCTGGCTGCTGCATGTCCCTGTGCAAAGCTTGTGAGGCTGAGCCGTGTATGTTCTGTTTCTCTCTCCCTAAAGATTGCAATAAATTCAACCAATGTGGCACCTGCACTACTTTTGATGTGTGCAATATTGTGAAGAACTACACTCTGTGGAAAGTGGGAGATTACGGATCCGTCAGTGGAAGAGAGAAGATGATGGCAGAGATTTACGCTAATGGGCCAATCAGGTTTGCAGCTTTTTCATACGTTTATAAAACAGTCCATTCTCATTGCTTTGTTTTACTTGATAATTCAATCGTAATAATAAAGCAGATATCCCAAACCAACATAGCACACTAGTTATAATCCTGATTTCCACCCCAAACCTTTTTCCTCATTCCATACTTTCCTTTCTAATAATTGCTAAAAAGGCAAAAAGAAATCTCTAAAAAACAAGTTTGTTCCAGCAAAGTGAATTGTAAAATATTTATAACCATGTAGCTTTGAAAAAAGCTATGCAGCACTGCAAATTTTGGTATCTGTCCAGTACCAAGTAACTAGAAGTGCAGTATTGCCATTACCAATACTGTTACCAATACTTTAAACCTATAAAGGCAACCTATGTAGGGGAGAGCAGTGTGTCATGATTTATGAGATGATTCGTCATCGGTATGCAAATTCTGAAAACATAAAATTGCTGATTTAATAATTAATTAGTTAACAATAATTACTTAAACAAACAAAACACCTTTTATCTTTTTATGTATTATGAGATTGGGTTTTTAGGAGACTTTGGATGTAAATGTGACGCTCTCTGGGTCAACTTCTGTTGTTTAAATGTGGTATAGGCTATAAATAAATGGACGTGACAGTCAACACAAAAAGTACATGTTAGAGGTATATTTTTTTATTTCAAAAAAATTTATATATTTAGAACAATTAAATGGGCTACATACTGAATAGATCATAACACACTAGTATTGATCTGATAGCAACACCAGCACTGGTATCGATAAAATCAATATCTGGATCAATGCGCCCGCCTTCTAGAAAAAAAGCAAATTTTGTAAAAGAATCTCCCTTTGAACGGTTGGCTCCATTATCCACTCAGTTTCCACTCAACAAAATGTACTCACAGTCTGTTAAATATACAGTATAACGATGAGCGTGATCACAGTAAGCACATGATGCACGAGAGTTTGTAGTGTGATCAGGTACTAAATATGGTGCAGCTAGAATACTACTGTACTTCCTCTTGTCTTCTTTCTGTTAGTTGAAATCTGAAGTGCGAAGCTGTTGGAGCTAAATAAAGATTATACTGAAACAGGAGAGGAAAGCTACAGTTTGTCTCTGGGTTTAGCTTCAGTAGGACAGAAGTGTAGTTTTATATAAAGCTTTCGATTGCAGTGAAAGTGAAGTGTCATCTGTGACATTATAGTCACATGTCAAACTTGAAGCTCAGAGGGCAAATCCTGGCCCATTTTCTATTTGCAGAACATAAACTGATTGCCATGACAGATGACAGTATTTGTAGTTCTTAGGTTTTAATAAGCATCCATTTTTATTGAGATTTCCCACAGTCAGAAAAGTATATATTTGTGCTTCACTTACTGAATTGTGTGATGGCAACTAGTTGAGTTTTCGTTGAAGGTTTGATTTTAAGAATGGGCCTTGTATTATTTATTACTAGCAAGGCCCCGTGCCATTATAATCTGAACTGAACGTTCAAATGTACCAATATATACGATTGTGGGAATCGCGTAAAATAGTTGAATGCGAAATGTAGATATTGGCAAGATTTATGCAAAGTTTCATCAAGGTCGGTCTGCTCGTCTAGGAGGTGATGGGGAACATACAAACACACTGTACTGTACTACAATCATTATAGTGTGATGTCAGGAAAGTATATTTGTCTGTCCTTGGCAGTTTGACAACCCTGACCCATTTTGACTCTGCCTAGAAGGTGGTGGGTTGAGCAGCTTTTTTAGTTTCTTTGAATCATGTTTCTGTCTTGGAAATAAATGTCCATTAAACTCTATCTGCAGCCAGGAAGATCTGTGGTTTAAAGTAGCTTCTCTAGGCTTCATCATTTCAGCATCCGATCATCTGCTGCTGAAATGTTGTCAGTGCAGCAGAGCATTAAACTCATTCAGTGACTGCTGCAACTTTTAAGCAGAAAGAGGAAGTAACCTGTGGCGTTCATTGATTTTTATTTTTTAGCTGCGGGATTATGGCCACAGATCAGCTGGATGCGTACACTGGAGGTCTCTACTTTGAATACCAGGAGGAAGCCTACATCAACCACATCGTGTCAGTGGCAGGATGGGGAGTGGAAGGGGATGTCGAATACTGGATCGTACGCAATTCCTGGGGAGAGCCATGGGTGAGTCGGTGCCAGATAGCTAATGAAAATGTCCTCTCAATGCTGTTTAATTTGCAGCCGGTTTTATCAAATCTCATACATTTTCACGGTCACAAATACAAGAATATTAAGTTTATTTCATTTGAGAAAGAAATCCTGTATCTGATTTTTTAAAAGAATGACTTTATGATTTAAATCTTGGCTTCTTTACTTTATTTTTGCCTTCAGGGTGAAAAGGGCTGGCTCAGGATCGTGACCAGTGCCTACAAGGGAGGAAGTGGGAGTAAGTACAACCTGGCAATAGAGGAGGACTGCATGTATGGAGACCCAATTGTACCTAAGGAATACCTCTAGAGGAGCCCAGTGTCAGATTGTCGGCAGACACTCCAATGCCTTCCAAAGAAAAGCTTTTTATATTTTAATGTTAAGAAGGGAATAAGTTCAGGTTTTTCTTTTTTTAAACCTATAATCATTACCAGGGTCTTCCAGCTGAATATCAAACTTGCTTATGCTGATTCAAACTGTCTTATTACCACATAGAGGTGTGCAGGCTGTTTTTCAGATCTAAACTTTAAAAGGATTTTATCAGCAAGAGGAGTAACACAAGTTTTTGTGCTGCAGAAAAATTCTGGCCATGCAACAGTCATCACAGTAAATAAAGAGGTTTTCTTGTAACCTACAGTAGCGAGACAGCGTAGGAAAGCTTTTAGTTTTAATTTGTAAATTCACGGTGATTCTGGAAAAGAACACAGCTATCACACTTTCTGCTGCACTGCTCCGACACCGAATGTTTTCAGGGTGTGGCGTTACTGCTACTGACAATGTTGCACTACACAGTGATGAATGCAAAAACTGAAATAAACAAACTTTGTGTGCCTTTGTGTTCAGTTTGAGTCAAATATAGATTCTTGTAATTTGCCATTTGTTTTCTTGATGAACACTTTGTACCAAAAATATTTCATTGTGACGATTTGTTTTCAAACTGTACCAATAAACACTTCGTCTGTCCTTTGAGTTAGAATGTTTCATAGAAACCTCTCAGGCACTCCTGCAGACATTCCCTCTTTTCTATTTTACCATCCACTGTCTTTAATGACTAGCCTGTGTGTGTATTAATCTATGTCAGTCAGGTGAAGATGGCGACCTCTTATTATTCCATAACAATGCAAATAGATAATGAATCAATGCATACTGCATGAACAACCCGAGTTCATAAATTCTACGGTGAAATCAGTCACTTGATCTAGTACAGCGTGCTTTTCATTTACTAAATACAAGACAGAAGGTAGAAAGACACACAGGAAAGCTGCAAATGAAGATGGTTGCAGGAAAGGCCTGGCAGAGCATCTCAGGGAGGAAACAGAATCTAGTGATGTCCTTGGGCCCCGTTAGCTAACCGAACCACATTTATGCTACCTGATGATTTCCTCTAATACACAGTGATGATCTTTGGAAGGTGCAGTTTGCCCAGTACATTTCAGAGGCTTCTGAAGTTTACTGAAAGAAGCTTTTTGCAAAATAAGCAGTCTTCATACCAGCACGGATACACAAAAGGAGAAAAGGCACATAAAGGTAAAAAGTTTTCTATTAGTTAATTCAGTTTAATTCAAATTCAGTTCCATTTTATTTGTATAGTGTCGAATCACTGTCACCTCCCGGCTCTTGATACAATCACCTGATTGTTGGGTTTTCTTGTTTACAGTGAAGCCCAACAATCAGGTGATTGTATCAAGAGCAAGCATGTGGCAACAGTGGGAAGGAAAAACTCCCTTTTAAAAGAAAGAAACCTTTTGTGTGTGTGTGTGTGGGGGGGGGGGGGGGGGGGGAGGGGGGGGGGGGGGGGGGTGTGGTGGGGGTT